>JBBPLL010000409.1:0-18673 GCA_038089755.1 Leccinellum rugosiceps | reverse complement strand
TCACGTTGCAAAACTCAGTTCTCACCACCACAGAAGACCAAGGACACAAAAGAGATATTTCAGAAGGCCATCCGGCTTGAGAAGCTCACGGTTGCTCCCTCCGAGTCCTCCTCCTCCTCCTCATCGTCATCGACTTCGTTTTGCACGGGCACAGCCTTCTTGACGGATCTGCGTTACCGATCAGTCCCCCCCACCTCCGGTAAAGACTAACAGGACACTCACGCCGCTCGCTTTGGAAGGACTCTGGTCGGTGCAGGTGTCACGCGCCCCTCCGTCAATTCATCGTCTTCGTCCGACCCCGACACTCTCCGCCTCCTAATAGACACAACATCAGCTATCCACCCTTCGACACGAAGCAGGACAAGACACCCACTTGGTTTCCTTCGCCTTACCCTTACCCTTGCCCTTGCCCTTGCCCTTGGATGCCCCAGATCCGACACTCGTATCGTCCATACCGCTGCTCGTAGTCGCCTCCGTCATCAAACTCTCCGATCGCCTATACCCATCCCGTCCGTCAATGCCGTGCATTCGGAAAACGAAAATTAAAAAAAAAGCACCGCTTCCGAGTCCTCGTCTTCATAGGTATCTCGACCTCCTCCCCGTCGTCCAGCGGTATGATGTCGTCCAAGAACTTGAACAGCGATTCGAGTTGTTCGAGTTGTCGATACTCCTCCTCACTAAAGTTGGACAGTTTGTCTGTGTACTTCTTGCTGATCGCGGCGTCGAACTTGCTGAGGGCGTTGCGCGCAGAGACGTCTCGCGGGGGTCGGCGCTGTGTATCAGAAAGACATCGAGTGCATGACGTGCCTAAGGAAGTTGGACAGGACGTACCATAAACACATTGTGCACCAGCAACTTCAACGTTCGAATCTTGTCATCGTCCACCGTCTCGGGGAGGTACAACCGTCCCAAGACCTGACAGAGTACCTTCTTGTCTTCCTCTGTGACACCCCATCAGCACTGATCGCCACATGCCACGTGACATGACGCACTTTCTATATCGTCCTTGAACAACAACTTGAGAATGTCCTCTGCCAGGTCCAGATGAACCCCGTCGTCTTTCGTCTGGTCCTCTACTTTACTACGTAGGCATGTCACATCACATTTCAGGTCACCATGCGCGCAGGACACGGACGACTCACATGGCCTTTTGAGGATCTGTCCAATCGACAAACATCCCAATGATCTGCGCGGGGGACACCATCTCTTGTTCGTCGTCCAACTCGCGCGTCGCTGCTGCGAGTTGTTCAAATATCGGCACTGAAATCTACCGTCGGACAGCCAAGGTAAGCAACCAAAGGCGTTAAGAAAGACAATTAACGCAAAAAATCTGTCGCTGTACATACTTCGCGCATCCGTTGCTGGTTCATGCTTGACGAGTAACAATAGACGGGGAAGAAATACGCCAAACACTGTCTCAGTTCCTGATTCTCGGCTGTGTCAGGGGAGAGATAGGCCACTACGAGACTCTTCAAAACCTGTTGCACGCATACATTCAAGTACAGCATGTCAGAAAACACATCGTTGCAGATGCGATCGACAAAGATACGAAAGGACAAGAGACACGTACCCGCTCATCCGAGATCATCCCCGCCAACACGAGCTTAGCCAATCCGATGCACAACAGCGCTTGAACTTTTTCTGCGTCCTCCCCGTTGAGTACGTGAAGGAGGAACTCGATGATGCGTTCGCTCTGGCCCTTCAATGAGGACATACGTTAGATCGGCTCTGGTCAAGTGGGCGTTCCATTACCAAACTTACCCCGGCGCCACCTTTTCCCAAGAAATCCCCTTCATGTACCATCAACATGTCAAACACGATCTGCAACACGCGCAACCTGAGTAGTTCCGGGGAGGACTGCACTTGTGTGAGGAAAAGCTGGAAGGAATTGAGAGCCATTCGCTGAGGATTCTACTTCAGTACCGCGTGTCGGTAGCAAAGGAAGGGTGAGAGCGCTTACGCGTGCGATCAAGCAGCATAATCCGAGGCAAACCAGCCCCTTTTCACGGAGCACGAGCTCCTTACGTTTGATGGCTGGCACGATCAATTCACCCAATATACCTTCCAACGTCGAATTCTCCTCAAAGGTCTAAACACATCACGCATGAGTGGCAATTTTGACGCTGAAGATGTCGACGTACCCCATTCACGCGCTCCAGCATACCAATACAGAGGGACAGGCATCGGATATCAAGCGCGTCCGCCCGTGTTTGTTCTTCAGGGCTAAGTTGCTTGGGAGGCTTTGGCGCCTTGGCTGCCTTTGTGGCGCTTGGACTTGCATCGTCTTCGTCGGCCTCATCACCCTCTCCGTCTCCTTCCTTTTCCCCACCGCCTTCTTCGCCCTCACCCTCGCGGTCTCTTAACTCGTGTACCACTTCAACAACGACCCTGATCAAATCCCTCTCGCTCGGCGACAAAGCCCTCAATACGTCCAAACACCGTACCATCAACCCCTCGGGCAATCTTTCCTGCCCGATCATGTCCCGCACGAGCTGGAACATCTTCCGTCGCCCAATCTCGTCCGCATAATCGAGGTTTATTGCGAGCTTGAGCATTTCGGCGATCACGAACTCGGCATCGAGGAACAGGTCATCAATATTTTCATTGTCGTCGCGTTCGTAGGCATCGAGGTCTTCTTGGTACTTGTTATACGCGCCTTGGATGCGGAACGCAAAGTGGGTCACGACGGGGAGGGACGTCTCCAACTTTGTCTGGTCATCGGTAGCTATGCAGTGCTCCACGTATACGCGGGCCAAAAAGGCTTTTTCGGGGTTCAACGTGTCCCAAAACAGGTCTTGTGAACGATTTGTGAGCCAAATGAGTTTGATGTATATCATCCACTGCGAGGCGCATATACGCACCTTTAAAGTCGAGTTGGTCGAATATGTCTACACGCGTGGCAAATATGCTCAGCAATGCGTCCTCGGCGACCGTGTTCTCCTGGAGGTCGAATAAGCTTAAGAGTGCTACTACGTTGTCCATCAAACCACCACTGTCGTCTTCGTCCTTGATCGATCCCCGTACGAAGTCGACCCAGGTACCGAGGAGGGATCCCGCAGCAGCGCGGACTGCAGGCTCACGGTCCCCAAGGCCGTTTCGGATGATGAGCTCCCGCTGGGCGATGGTGAGTACGCGTGGGTGAAGAGGACCCATGGCACCATCCTCTGTCATGCAGTTTTTCCCAAGTACGGTAGAATAGACGAGGCGACGTATGACAGTATCGGTGTCGCGCGAGCGGGCGAGAATTGCGGGGAGAGTATGTTTTGCGATCGGAATGTTTAAAAGTGCAGCGCGGCGAACTTCACTGTTGCGAGAGATTGATTAGAAATACCGGAAAATGAGATAAAACGCACGCGGCCGGATCACAGCCGAGGGCATCTAAAAGGATGTCCATGGCTGTTTGTTCGTCTTCTTCAACGTCGGAAACATCCTCAGTGCCGCAAAGTTTAGAGAGGGCGACGGCTGCTTGAACACGGATGAAGGTTTCCTTGTCATGAACTCGCTCAATGAGGGCTGCCTTGAGGACTTGATAGATGTCTTCACTGTGAAAGGAATTACTGCGGGCCGTGTGTGATGCAGAGGTGAGCGTACTCTATTTCACCAAGGCGGTTGACCATCTCTGCGACTATACGCACACAGCGGTAGCGGACTATCTTGTCCTTTGCGACGAATCCTTTCAGGAGAAACCTGAGTAGGCGTGCAACAAATCGGGTAGATGTAGTATCGTCGTCGTCGTCGTCGTCGTCATCGCCATTTTCATCATCTTTTTTTGGCTCTGGACCATGCATGTAGAGCGATCTATGTAGCGCGCGAGCCAAAGTAGCGCACCTTGTATGCTGAGATATATGACGTATGCGCCGACAAACTTGACGACCTTATCTGCCTGTGTAACACCCTTTTTCACGACGATGATGCGGAAAAGCAGCTGGATGAACGTGTCTTCAAAGAGGCGCTCGCCGGTGAGTTTGATGCTCCTGCCACCATGGACGGACTCGGTGAGTGCAGCGGCTTCGACGTGGATTTTGTGGAGTGCGACGACGTTCTTTTGGTGGTTTGCGAGCGAATTCTGTACTTGGTCAAATATTTTCGGGAGAGCGTCTTCGACGGGAATCCTCATACTTGTTGGTTCGTGACAAGGAGGGGCAACGCGGTGATCACGTGGGTCGTGTTGTCACGTGATGTATTCCCAATGAGGTCAGATGCTGCGCCTCTCGCGGGGATGGCGTTACCTAAGAAGATATGAGTGCGAACCTCCTTTGTTGTACAGCAGATCAGTGCAGACGAAGACGGAAATCGAGTGGTTATGACTGGATGGAGCCACAAAAGAACACAGGTTTTGCCAAGAATAAGTGACCAATCGATTTGCGCGTCTTTGAGTTGCAACTTTTGTGCTTGGCCCACCGGAATGATGGCAAACGTGGGACCCGCGCAGCCCTATAATATAACTCGACGCTCACTGCCAAGTCATGTATCCTTGGTTTTATCATGCTCACATCTGTACCCATCCAGGACATCTTATTCACCGTATTCCAGGTGAACGGAGCCCACACGTACTGGATAAGTTTGTTGCTCATCCTTGCCAGTCCATATTCCAGGTCTTTCTCCTATGTTTGGCCGGGTTCGCCCTCTCGTTCAACGGCATCGTCGATAAGACCACTTCAAAGGTATTCTTCCGAGATCTATCCATGGGCACTCCTCACCGTCTTCAGGCTCTCAATCACCTCAACGTTGCCCTCTTCACACCTGCTCTCCTCTTCTCCAAAGTCGCATTTTTCCTCTCGCCAGGCATGTCTCTTTCGCCATTCCCTCCGCTCCGCTCACTCTACCACCAGCCAAACTTCGCCAGCTATGGATCATTCCCATCTTCTTTACCCTGCTCACAGTTCTGTCCGCGCTCGTTGCACACTCCCTTGCCCGGGCGTTTCGTCTGAAGCGATCTCAAATGCACGTCCTTTTCATCCATATCCAACAGTTGTCTAATCCCCGTCCAGAAACTTCGCCACAGCTGCATCCATGTTTATGAACTCGAATTCCCTCCCCGTCGCTCTCATGCAATCCTTGGCGACGACCGTCCCCCTTCTCAAATGGGGCCCAGACGATGCCCTCGACGCTATGTTCGGTCGCTCACTAACCTATCTCGTCGTCTTCAGTACTCTTGGCATGATCGTAAGTCCGGTTTTACCCCAATCCCGCTTCTCAAGTCTTTGCTTGGCGTGATGCGAAACAGCACGTTATCCGGATGACGTTTATCCCAGTTTGCTTACACATTTACAGCTTCGTTGGTCCTACGGCGTTCGTCTCCTCTCGCGGATAGACGAACAGGATTCACCCACGCCCATAACGTCGACTTACCGCGATGACGACACTGGCGAACACCCCGCACTAACATCCGATCATGCCACCGCCACCCGTCTCATCGAATACGCAGCAGAAGCCGATGTTGTTCCACATGCACGATCCTTGTGGCATGCACGCAGCGCGCGTTCACGCCTCCCTCATCCACGCCATACTCCCCTGTCTCGGCGCCACACTCACCCGTACACGCGTCCACACTCTCACCTCCCCGCAGTACCTGCGTCATTGGGTGACCACTCCGAGAGCGACGAGAGCGACGAGATCGAGACCACCGAAGGCGAGTCGTCCGAAGATACGATCGTACGCTGCGAAACCATCGACACCGAATTCTCCACGGAGGCCGAGGACCCTGCACAAGAACTACACTCGACATCACCCTCCAAAGCCATTGCTCACCCCATACCGCGATGGGACCAGCGCGCCCTTCGTTCCTCACTTTCCTTCTCTTCTCGCCTTCTCAATATGTTCACTTCTCTTTCCCCACCCCTGGTCGCGTCTGTTCTAGCCCTCATAATCGTGTTGATTCCACCATTGCAGCGGATACTGAACTCAACAGAAATGATACCGTTCAGGGGGGCGTTGGATAATGCAGGCGGGTGCAGTGTCCCGCTCACCATGATCGTGCTTGGGGGATGGTTTTGGGACGGAGAGACCAAGGCAAAGAATAAGGAAAGGCACGCGCAGTCGGGCGAAGTCAAATGCACATCCGACGGCCGCGGCGCAACGCGAGGTAAAGGCAAAAGCATCGAAGAACCACACGATTGCGGCGTTCTTGGCGAGGGACAAGATCACCCGCATGCATCGAGCACCGACCGTGCTTCCGCACGTCTACGGCATTGCGAACAATCTCGGAATTCATCATCCGCCTCGCTCTCGTCAATCATTGGTGCATTCGGGGACGTGTTGATGGCACACGTTCATCCACGTGGTGGCTCTGGACGTGCGAGACAACGTGCCAGGGCCAACACAGGACTGACCGGCGAAGATGACGTTGAACAGGGGCGGTTGGAGACGCATGCAGAGACGGATGACGAACATGCCGGTAACGGACTCGTTCGTTCCCCTCGACCGCGATCGCGCTCAGAGCTTCTGAATGGGCGCTCACGACCGTCGCTCGCTTCCACGACGTCCCAGGCCACGCTGGCATCCACACCAAAGTCTACCCAGGCACAGGGAGCGAACCCTCCCGGAGAAACGCTGACGGTTGCGGTCACCATCCTTGCGCGGATGGTCATCGTACCGATCGTAGTCACCCCGTTGATGGTCCTCGTCAGTCGAATGGGATGGGGTGGAGAAGTCTTTGAAGAGTAAGTTCCCCCCCATCATCCCTTTTTTTTTTCCTCGTTCCCTTTATGACGTCACCTTTCTAGCCCCGTGTTCATCGTATCGAGCATGTTGCTGGTCTCCAGTCCGCCTGCGTTGACGCTCGCTCAGGTACGTATCTCCCTTTACTTTTTGCTTTTACTTTCTAATACCCTCGCACAGATTTCCCAACGCCCGACTCCCGGCGCAGACGCGAACACATTTTCTCCCTTTGAACGCCTCCTGTCTCGGACTGTCTTTTGGGCATACCTTGTCTTCACTCCTCCTGTCATGATCGCGAGCGTCATGGTCGGGCTACTGATCGTGGAAGCTTGATCACATGGACTCGGATACGGATATTTGAAGTCGTCATTTATGTTTCTTTTCTTGGGATGTGCGAGACACGCCAGTGACTCGCACAGATGTGCTACACATTCACACACGCAATATGCTGCCTTGTGTATACGTACAGCCTCCTATAGAGCGGGTCGAGAGGGAGCTTTAGGTTCGGTCGTCAACGGTCGTCACGTCTATCGTATCTATCTATCGTATCATAGATCGTTTTGCTTTTTCACAGGGTTTCATCGTGTCAGACGTCCCTGGCGTTGCAATGATGGGTTTAATACGTGCACAGCCTTGTGTCTGATGGACGGGTGCATGAATGGTTTCACAAAAGGACGAAACCTGGCCGGCCCATCGGCAGGATGTAACCGAGTTGGAAACTAGGTACCCGAGATATAACACGGCAAAAGCCCACAAAAAGTAAGGGCACAGTTTTTGGTCCAATCGGAGACCACAAAAACCCCATGAAAGAGACCTTAAGCGATAATGTCACGAGCCACCTTGCTGATGTGCTTCAAATCTTGAGACGATCGGCGGTTCAGGCTGTCACATCCTTGGATGGCTACAGCATCCTGCCAACGGCATAATTGGCAGAAGAAGCACGTCAAGCCAACTTACATACAACTCGGAAGCCGCCGTGGAGCCACTCCAGGGCAGTGCTATGGTGTATGGCCCATGGGGAAAGAAATTTAGATGGTACCTGGCAACCCCCGCCGGCGTATACGGACTCAGCCTTCCCACGAATGAAACCGCGCCCATATCAAGGTCTGCTTCTCTCCTCTATACCTGAAGCGCGTGCTACTACTAACTTATCCACCGCCCGCACATTACTTGTAGTATTCGTTCATGAGAGGAGCCAGCGAGGAGTCACCAAAGGGCGCAAGTGGATCATGCTGATCATTGCGATGGCTTGATCCACAGATACGGCACGCGTATTCGGAGTCACGCACAGCTTTCACGAGCTCGCAACGGTTGACAGCATTCTAGTTGTCCGCGAGTCCGCATCGGCTCTTGGCTACGCTACGTCTCGCCCTGTAAACATTTCCCAATTTTACAGACTCCCTCGCAGACCCACGAGAGAGTCGTGTTTCACTACTTCGCGTCATCAATTCGCTAGCCGACAAAACGGACACAAGCCCATTAAACTCTCAGCATGAACTTCAAAGAATCTGAACGCCGTCACTGGCACTCGTTGCTCGTAACCCTGCTATCGTTTCAATCAATTCATGCCAAACTTTCTGATATTTGTATCTTTAATATTCCTTATCTTGTTCAATGACACGGACCTTGTCACCTTGGTGCACTGATCGGCTTGGGTTTTCGACCCTTCTTCCAGTTGTTAGCTGAGTAATTACGCATCTCACGCATGTTCTGTTCCTCACTATTTTGCTACGTGTCTTCTACGGTTCAGGGTCCAGGACCGCATGGAAGGCCTTTCTATGTCCATACGATCCACTTTATTAGCCGGCGCACTTACTGCAGTTTTCCTTCCACTAACCATTCACATGACTCAGATTGACCGCAAACCTCAGGCTGCTGCCCCCTCTCCTGATAATACCGACTCGGATACCTTGGAAGGTGGACATGACCAAGATCCTACGCCTCCTCCTCGTCGCTTGACACCGCAGCAAATCAGAGATCGTTTAACCGCTGATTCTCTCACTTCCAAGTACGCCGGAACTCCGAATCTATCACAGTTCGTTGAGTTCCAGACTGTAAACTCCTCCGACGTACTCGTTTTCAAGAATGGTGGGGGCACCGAATTCACCATGCGCGGGGTTTTCCAGATAGCTCGGAACGATTTCTATCTCACTCCGGATGGAAGCTACAATCCGGACAACAAGCTTCAAATCCGTTTCCAGGACGTCAAACTCAACTGTCGTCTTACCGCTCCTTCTTCATCCTCCTTTCTTTTTGCCCAAGATGACTTCCCTACGTGTATTGACAATCTCAAATCGTTTGAAAAGATCATCAGACATGACGAGACTGAAGAAGTCAAGAGCTGTGTGACCGGCTCAATACTCCGCGGCATGCAATTCAAGATTTTGCATGGCCTTTTCGAGGTAAGGCTTGATATTTGAGGTTATACGTATCTATCAATGATCTTTCACACCTAGCTTAAACCCCCGTCGGAAGTATACGACGACCGTCAAGATGACGATACAAAGACTTCTGATTCAGGTCAGGTTTCTAATCATGAGTTCTGTTTCCCCCCTTGCCTGACCTTTTGTTTTTTGCATTCAGTCGAAGAGCTTGGTGATGAATTCACCATGGATAATTGGCCAGTTGCACCTCGTTGTGCCGACCATCTGGATAAATTGCTCCCAACACATGACCTCTGTCCCCTACCTGCTTATGACATCAACGGGAAATTAATTCCACCTCGACAATACGTTTCCATGCTGAAAGGTGCTATCGTGGAAGCACATCTCTCGTTTACCCATTACTATATCGGGGCTACTAAGCATGTGTACAATGTCGTTGTACGACGGCTCGAAGTCTTACGCGAACCGGACGCACCTCCTACTAGTCCTTACAGGCGTCTACGTGTTAGCGCAAGTCCTGAAAAGAGTAAAGGCAAGCATCGTGCGTACTGAATCTGGGTACAAAACTACTGCGCTATAGTACCATATATTTTCCACCCGTGTTTTCGCTCGATATCCAGTTTCTGCGACCTTGTTTCGCGTTATGATTCTTTCTACATTCCTACGAACATTGTTCTGAACGCGTCGTCCTGACTACGAGTGCCTTTGTACCAATCAAAAAAGATATCCATCTGCCAAGGACCCGTTCCTAAATTTCACTCATTCACGCTGCGAAGCTACTTTCGCATCGAAAAGTTCAGCTTTCCCCTCGTTTCCCGTCTGTAGGGGCGAATTGCTCATACCAAGTATCCCAAGGATATGTACACATAAAAATGGTCAGTCTATATATCAACGTACTGTCGCATCTCGAAGTGCCGGACTTCGGAGAAATATCACCGTAAGCGTAGCAGGGTATGCCGCGCAGTCGGCCCCAAGTCATTCATTCTGTCTAGTTCGTTGGAAGTCGACACCGAGGCACTCATAGATCGTGATTCTGTATATTCACGGTTGGGAATACGAACCTCAATTTTTGCCTTATTCGGAGTTTGTACGACTGTCGCTGATGTCGACGTGCCGACGTCAACAGAAGACATACGAGAAGCATAAACAAGGGACGAAGGGGTGCGGAGTGCGGGTGGGGTCCCGGATGGCGTCGGAGCAAACAAAGAGGAGAAAGGACGGTGCGCCCCCAAGAATTTCGAATGGATGTTAATCATGATTTCGGCACCGTAGGGAAGTTCCTTGTTGGCGATCCGCCGTAGAAGGGTTGGAAAGTTTGCGGCGACGGCAGGGGTTGCGATGTACGAGTATAACACATCGAGCTCCATATCCAATAGTTGTGGGTGACTTTAGTCGTATGAGCAAACGAGCAGTGTCACTACGGAAAAGTTTGTCACGCACCCGGAGACAAGGCTGCATGAAATCTCGCTCAGGATGTTGTGATCTTTGAGGTTGCTCCGGATGTGCGCCAAAGCCTGAACGCGAAGATCATTCAGTCCGACCTAAAAGTAGTTTAATTGGCGACTCTGGTTCCACAGTTCCAGTACAATTAAGTATGCCCACCTTACAAGCCAGACGGTACATCGACTTGGCAGAGCACTTCGGCCTATCTGACGAGCTCGTAGAGCTTGAAAATCCCTGGGACCGCCCACTAGGCGTGGCTGAACTTCGAGGGGAAAAGCTGATCTTTCCGGTGGAAAGATAGCTCAAGAGAGTGTACCACCTAGGGTCACGAGCCTCATTAAGGCAACACGAAGTACATATTAAGGACAAGCTTACGTTTGGAATACGGTATCTTTGACAAGAGTGCAACGACTTCCGGAGGTTCGTGGACAAATCTCGCTACCGATTGCTGATATCTTACTGCCCAGCATCTCTCTAGCTGCAGTCTGGTCAACCGGTGCTGCACTGGCTCTATCTTTGTCCATAGAGGATTGTGCATCAACTCTCGACCGTTTCCAATTCACCCTAAAGACAGTGGATCCATCTGATTCGGAAACGCCATCGAATCTACCGAAAACCATCAATTGGTGATTCATTAGACGATGTCAAACCTCACTCGTCACCATCCTCGTCCTCATATTCTTCGCCACGCTTGCGTTTGGAGGCAGTTGTCGTAGACCGAATCTTTGACGTCTCAGGAATAGGGTCACAATCATCGAGATCGCTATCGCTTCCATAACCGTAATCGTCGATCGGAATATCGCTAGGAGTATCATCGTCATCTGCGAGTTCGGTCACTAAAGGGTCAGAAGGATCGATATCGGAGCTCAGCACTGGATGCAACGAATGAGCATGTCAACAACTAAGTATCTGTGAAAGGATCACGCACAATCCAAGAAGTACTTGGAACTATTAGCCAGAAGATAGTTGTTCATGCAAAGGACGCGAAGCTTGCTGATTCGACGTGATGACGAGGATCTTGCAGAAAACAAATGGAACCGGGTACTAACAAGTTCTTCCCCGAGAAGAAACTTTCTTACAAACTCCTCCATCCGTTCCTGTTTGTTAGGATCTGCCATAGAGGATGCTGTACAACGAGTTAGCTGAAAGGCGCATCCGAAACCTTCTCTTGGTTTCCCAAACACAACAGACATACCCGCAGGACGTTGTTGATCCCAAATTGGTACAAATGATATGCGACTGAATGTATCAACAATCTTGCAATTCTGTTGATAGTCTCGCACACGAAGTTCCTAATTCGCGTGACTTACCAACAGCGAGACAAGTAAAGCAATATAATATATCAGCGCCTACCTCTGAAGACATATCACAATAGGACGGAGTAACTCTGATGTGTTCAGACTGGAGGATGGTACTTGGGTCAGTAGAATCTTCTTCTCTAAAGCCAAAGCATGTTGGGGTGGATGTCCCTGTCGTCACGAGTTGATCGGTACCTGTAGTAGCAGCTGGTGAGATTCATGGATTTCATATATAACATATAGCGTACCTGCAGGAGAGACACTTTGAGAGGGCATTGCAGGCTTCGGCTGCGTCGAGAATGAGTCACCGCTAGTACCTGAAGCAAACTTCGCTTTCGGAGAGGGACTCGGATGATTGCTTGTTAACGGTTTAACCATTCCAGCGTCATCTTTGGCACTGTCGGATGGGCTTCCCGGGTTTGACTGCATCGGGAATGGACTACAGTCTGAAGCAAACATCGTTTTCGGAGAAGGGCAATTGGCCGCTAACAGTTTAGCCAATCCAGCATCATCCTTGGCACCGTCCAATGGGTTTCCCAGCTTCGGCTGCATAGAGACTGAACTACGATCTGAAGCAAGCATCACTTTAGGAGAGGGGTGATTGATTACTAACTTCGGTTTAGCCATTCCAGCATTATTCTTGGCACCGTCCGATGGGTTTCTCGGCTTCGGCTGTATCGAGAGTGAACTACTACAATCTGAAGCAGGTGTCACTTCCGGAGAGGGGTGATTGATTAGTAACTTCAGTTTAGCCATTCCAGTATTATCCTTGGCACCATCCGATGGGTTTCCCAGATTCGGCTCCATCAAGAGTGAACTAGTACTATCTGAAGCAGGTGTCGCCTCCGGAGAGGGGTTGATTGCTAACTCCAGTTTAGCCATTCCAGCATAAGCCTTGGCACCATACAATGGGTTTCCTGGCTTCGGCTCCATTGAGAGTGAACTACTACAATCCGAAGTAGATGTCGATTTCGAAGAGGGGAGATTGATTGCTAACTCCGGTTTAGCCATTCCAGCTTTATCCTTGGCACTGTCGGACAGGTTTCCTGGCTTCGGCTCCATCAAGAGTGAACTACCACCATCTGAAGCAGGCGTCGATTTCCGAGAGGGGCAAATGATTGCTGACTCTGGTTTAGTTGTTCCAGCTTTATCCTTGGCACTGTCGGATGGGTTTCCCAGCTTTGGCTGCATCGGGAGTGAACTACCACCACCTGAAGCAGATGTCGATTTCGGAGAGGGGTGATCAATCGCTAACTTTGGTTTAACCGTTCCAGTATTACCCCTGGCACCATCATCGGATGGGTTTCCTGGCTTTGGCTGCATCGAGAGCAAGCTACCACCATGTGAAGCAAACATTGATTTCCGAGGGGGGCAAATCATTGCTAACTTTGGTTTAGCCATTCTAGCATTACCCTTGGTACCGTTGGATGGGTTTCCCGGCTTCGGCTGCATCGAGAGTAAACCACCATCTGAAGCAAGCATCGCTTTCGAAGAGCCTGAGGAGTGATTGGTCGCTAATAGTTTGGCCATTCTGGTATCATCCTTGGCACCACTGGATGAGTCGCCCGGCTTCGGCTGCATCGAGAGTGAATTACCACCATCTGAAGTGGTGAATGTCACTGTAGGAGAGGGGTGATTATTCGACAATGGTTGAACCATTCCAGCATCATCCTCGGAATCGTCGAATAGTGTGCTTGGCCACGAGGGCAATTCTACCTGGCTGGCTTTCCATAATGGAGTCCCATGTCTTGGAGATCTATGCAAAAAGGGAGCACTGGCAGGATTTGGTCGTGGGGGCTCTGCTTCTTCTAAGGGCGGAGAACTGGCAAAATAGGTGATTTTGGATTTCCGAGGTCTGAGCGAACGTGGTGCGTCGTCGTCTTGACCTTGCAGAGGATTAGTGGTACCGAAGTACTTGATCCTGGACCTCCGGAGTCTGAGCGAATATGGTGTGCTGTTATCTTGACCTTCACTGTCAGACCCGCCCTCACTGCCAGTATTGCAGGAAGTAGCGCTGTAACTGGATGTACCTAACAGTTTAGTATTGTGTCAGCAGGAAAGTGGCAAACCACCAAAACACTATGTAGATGGAAATCAGACGAACCTACCAGTGAAGGAGGCGGAACTTCCTGTTCCAATGTCACTATTTTCGCCGTCCCCAGACATGGAGATCACGGTGTCTGGTTACTGTTGCTCCTCAATCGGAAAGTTATTTGCAAAGGGAAGAACTTTCGAAGCACAAGTTGACTGGCATGCGCCGGCTGTGCCACTACATAATTACCTCGGGTTCGCGGACCTCGAATATCAAGGTGAGTATCACGGGCAGACGAGATGAAGAAAATCCGGCGGTTCAATACGATACCACGACCGCTGGCCCGGAAGCGAATGCAATACAGAGGTTGGAGCGACGAGGAAGTATTCATACATTCACTGCGAGACGGGAAATGGAAAACAATCGGCGGAACCACATAACACATGTATCGATCCAAAGAGTTGTCGACTCGAATTTGATATACCAACAGCCGCTACGAGCCAGGCCCGAAGCCAAAAAACGGGAATAAAAGAAGGGAAATCATGAACTCGACCGACGGACAACTTATCAATTCTTTTTGCCAGACGTTGCTCCATCATTTTGCCATGATTCACTGACAGTTGACGCCTCGGGACTCTGAGAGTGTGGTTCCTCGGAACCTCTGCAAATACTGGTTTCCTGCTTCACACAGGACGCAGCATCATTTATAATGTGGCCTGCAGTTCTTGTCCATCCGCTGTCGGCACCGGGGGGGCACAGGAAGTAGAAGCGGACGGAGGGAAGGGGTCCGGCGGGGACGGTGTCAATGCGAACGAAGGAGCAAAAGGATGAAGTGCCTTCAAAAACCTCGAATGCATGACGACCAATATTCCTGCTCCATGAGGAATTTCCTTGTTCGCGATACGCCGCAGTAAAGTGGGGAAGTTTGCAACGACATGAGGGGTTGCGATGTACGAGAACAACACGTCGAGCTCCATATCCAATAGTTCTGGGTGGCTTCAGTTTGATGAGTAAGCGACTCGACTGAATCCAAGAGGCCGACATACTTCATGACAAGGCTGCACGAAATCTCATCCAGAATGTTGTGATCTTCAAGGTTACTTCGAATATGCGCCAAAGCGAGATCGCGCAGATCTTTCAGCCCAACCTAAGCAGTTTATTTGGTAAATCCGATCGTGATTGAAGAGTGTCTAGATATGCACACCTTGGAAGCAAGGCGATACATAGACTTGGCGGAGCACTTTGGCTCGCCCGGAGAACATAGAGATCCCCGAGGTTCCTTACTAGGCGTGGCTGAACTAAGGGGCAAGAAGCTGATTTTACCAGTAGAAAGATAGTTCAGGAGTGTGTACCACCTAAGTTTCCCAGCCTATTCAGAATAACACATATGAGCAGGTTGTAGGCGAACTCACGTTTGAAATGCGGCGTCTTTGACGAGGATGTGACGACTTCCCGGGGGCCGTAGCCGAGTCTCAGCGGGTTTCACCATTTTCTTGTCGAAGGTGCTTGACATATTCTTCCGTTTCGTCTTGCTGTCCAGAGGCTCTTGAGCTGTAGTCTTGTATTCCATCGATACCCCAGCTTTATCTCCGTCTACATGAGAATGTTCATCCGTTCTTGATTGTACTACAAAGACATCAGAGCCAACCGATTCGAATCTATGAAGATACATCGATTGATGATCCATCAAACGATGATATGCCTTACTCGTCATCGTACTTGGGCAGATGTTCAACGGCAGGTTTGGATGGGGATGTCGCAGGCTGGTCTTTGGCAGTCCCTGGAATCGGGTCGTCACATTCATCGAGATCGCTGTCGCATTCATAACCATAATCACTGATCCGAAAATCGCTGGGGACTTCATCATCGTCTGCGAGTTCGGTCAACAAAGGGTCAGAAGGATCGATATCGGAGCGCAACACTACATGACATGAATGAGCACAACGATCATATACTCCTTGAAATAGTGACTTACGATTCAAGAAGTATTTCGAACTATTGGCTAAAAGAAGACTATTCGCACAAAGAACGCGAGGCTCCGTGACTCGACCGGATGACGAGGACCTCGCAGAAAAGATATGGAATCGAGTATTGACAAGCTCTTCTCCCAGGAGAAACCTTTTTATGAATTCCTCCATACGCTCCTGTTTACTAGGTTCTATCGTAGTACAGTGAGTGAAACCTTCAGCGGGACTTGGATTCCCAAACACAATGAATGTACTAGCAGAGGGACCCGTAGGATGTGGTTGATCCCAGACTGGTACAAATGATCTGTGGTTGAACGCATCAGCAGTCTTGTGATTCTGTTGATAGTCTTGCATGGGAACGAATCAGCTGGAGGACGAGACAGTTATCTCTAGGTACATACTGGACTGTCCAAAAGTGCTCCCGAAAACTGACACGGGACTGGAAGCTGTAGCCGGTTCCCTGAAAACAAATTTTCCGCCAGAGGTGCTTGCAAGACATTGCTGATTCGACTCAGGTGGGCTGGACGTCTTACCATCGAATATCGAACCGCAGGTCGCCGGAAACGGATTGGCTGTCGTTGCAACGGGAGCTACGGATGGCATTTGGTCAAATGGTGTGCCTGACTTCACAGGTGCTGGAGAGTAGTCCTGCACGCGTAATTCCTGGTTTACGTGAGTCAGGATTCGAATAACTTGGAAATATATCTGACTGCATTGACCTACCTCCAAAGACATACCCCGATAGGCCGGCATGGCTGAGATGATATGATACTGGAGGATGGTACTTGGGTTGGAAGGATCTTTATCTTCAAAGCAAGCATACGCTGGTGTGGATGTGCCTGTCATCACACACGGTAGATCGACATCTGTATCAGCTAGTGAAATGCATGAGATTTATAGATATCATGGCAGGACATACCTGCAGCAGGGGCACCAAAGCTCGTTCCAGGCACGGGCTGTCCAAAGAGTAGGGAAGCCATAGGGACGCGTTGAAAAGAAAACGTCTCAGTGGAAGTGGCACCTCAGTTAGGTTCATCCAATAGTTAGACACAATCAACGAGGTTGCTGGGGCCACTGAGGTGACACAACGAACAACTTGAACAGTTACAGTGGCAAGGGGCGTGGGACAGCGAGAGCCTTCGTTAGTAAAGAACTTGCCCGCGAAGACCAGGCAGTTCAACGACGACAATTGTACAGAGTTCCCAGGAAAAAAGTTGATTTCGATAACGTGAGGCTCATCTCTGTGTGGTGTTCTCCTCTGATCGTCTGACTCGCCGTCGTTTTTGTCTTTTCCAAGTGTTTCCGAGTCCACCCTCATTCACTCGCGTGCGACTCGGACGTGGTCGTAGAACGCTGAAGCCGAGCACGACATCGCCCTCGTGTTCTACCAAGACGTCTCGACAAACAAAGACGCACGTTGTCTAACTGTGTGTGGGTCGTCGACCTGATTCTCTCTCATTTTCTAGGGTCGCATCATGTTGCCACTTCACACGCGAAGAACTGGATGGCGTTCTGGAGGACATGATTTCTCGGTACACCCGAACCACAGAAGGTAACTACGTGTTGTACAAAGTCACGTTCCGAACACCTGACATTATTCCCGGGCCTTTCCACGAGTTTCGTCCAGTCGCCAACGCCTACTCTATCGACCGTACATGCATACCTCAAATATGCAAACAACCCGAAAACGCGCAAGGTCACTCAGCGGGCCTATGGCAATGGATTGGCCAACAACGTCAAGTATCTCGTTTTATGCGGATTACATCATGGAGGTGAAGATGGTCAAGAGTGCTCCCAATGAGAAGAAGGTCTGTCGTAAGTCATGGCTTCTGTCTATATCCTTCACGCGTATCTATTTTTTGGATGAACTCACCGAGAGCCATCTCGATCCACTTGGAATTCAGGAGAGTGCTACGCTTCTCGAGCTGAAAAAGGAGGAGCATATCAGGCGAGGTTTGCCGATCGACGACAGCTTTTACATTGGGTCTACAGGTACGCTAATTCTATGCGCTCCTCCTCCTCCATCCTCGTCTGATTGTAACCCAACTAGATATTACGATCGCCTCAATTCTCGATGACCTACTTGGAGTCCAATTCGCCAAAGTCAAGGATGATGTCTGGCACCCCGGTGAATTGTTTGCAATATACTTTACGAGCCAGTTGTGACAGGGTGACTGACGTCCATGCAGAGGTCAAACAGTTTGCACACTTTGGGAAAGGACAAGTTTCGGCTTGTTCTCTCGTGGTAGGCGTGGTCACACAGACCGTCCTTGAACATATGCTCGCATTAAAACACCTGTGGATGGTAAATACTTGCACGCTGCCATGTGCCAGGCTACAAGCTGGCAGACAGGAAGCGACACTACACGCTGACGGTCATGGTGGCGAACTTGGCGACGCCGGTGCCGGAGCGACTAGCACCGATGCGGCAAGATGACGTCACGACTTTCTTCCACGAGATGGGATGGTCGCTCGCGATTTCATGGCGGCCTCAATGTTTAGTTAGTTATTTTTGATCGGAGTATTGCGGTTATTGAGTGCGATCGACATTTTACCCTAGATGCTGGCGGCTCGAAGTTTTGATGAATATGTCAATTCATAACAAGACGCAAGAGCCTCTGTCGGACGACCTGATCATCAAGATTGTCGAGAGGTCAGTCGGTTCGAGCTTCCGTCTGAACGTCTCCTGGGCTTACAGTCGCTAAGTCAACTTCAGGCTGTTTCGCCAATTTCGATCTGAAGGTGCATGTCAATAGTCTGAACGCGAACACGGACTACACCAAGCTCATAAACCTGGGCATGGCACTTTTGGGCATATCGTTGATGAATACGATGCTGGGTGAGTGCTTGTGTTTTGTTCTTCCCTCCTCCCTTCTGACTTTTCCCCCT
>JBBPLL010000408.1:0-25753 GCA_038089755.1 Leccinellum rugosiceps | reverse complement strand
GATCTTCTCAAGGCTACAGACAAAAACATGATAAAGTATAGTGTCGGTGAAGCCCCCCGAGTTTTGGCAACAATCGCCCAACGGATTAGCATTAAGGAGAAGATCGAGCTATCAATATCGTATGTGCCTTGTGGCATTCATTTATTCCCCCTTTGTTTAACGTGTTCTGTTGTAGCATTGGGAAGAAAAGTATGCCCGTAATCAAGAGGTTGTTCAACTTCTAACAAGAATTGTAGAATATTGGAATATGCTACTGACGAGTGCCGCCTTTCGCGGACACACGTTGGATGATTGTTTGAAGGTCATCCGTAAGGACATTACCGACGTCTGGAATTTCAATGATCCCGATGAGGTGCGTTTCCCTGTCTTCCCTCTGCCTCACGAAGCTACTACGAGTTTCGACTTTTTGTAGTGTTTGTTGGATGATGGGATCACCAGAAACCTACTTCACACTGATAATCTCGAAGGCGCCACTGATGTCGCTGCGTCGTCTGATGGGTGAGTGGTTAGGTTCAACGACACCAAATCAGCCTTTTATGCAGTGCTTGACCAATGAATCGTTTTTAGAGCCTCGTCGGTCCCTGGGCTATATAGGAGACTAGTTGAATCGCAAGATCCCATGTTGTCGGTCCTCCCCACCGTTCTGTGGATTGCGTGCCCTCCTTTGAAGGCGTACGAAGCGTACCAGGAGGCGTGAGTGCTTATCTTTCTATTTCGCTGCCCCTACTCCATTGCTGACGAGAGCGTCTTTTCGTCTCGTTTCTCTAGTAAAAAGGACGTCAAGATTCTAATGGCCTACATCGTGGACTTGATCTCTCTCATGCAAATCGTCTTCCCCTTGGTCCCGCGCGACCGCGTGACCCAACAAATGACCGCTTTCGCTGTGAGGGCGTATGAAGGTTCAAGGAAGGGGGTGCACCGCTTGGTCGAAGAGTTTGACGGTAAATTAGGGGTGCTCCCTGGAGGGCGCGATTACGTGCTCGAGAAGATCGAGGAATGGATATGGCGTTTCAGCATCGCGGACGACCAGATTCAGGAGTTGATGCAGAGAGTCAGAGACTAGCGCTTGCCCATCAAGACAAGTTTGTTCTGGTTCTTCGTGACGAGCGTCACCGCCTACTTCATACCATCAATATCCTGTGTTCTGTCACTATATACCGACTTTTTTTGTTTTAGGGAACATGGAAGTAATATGTACTTCCCCTGGACCCCGCCGGGGCTCGCCGACCCACCACCGGTCCAGAATTCTCATCCTGGGCAGCGGGCATCAGATTATTCAAAGGAAACCTGCGGATACTACCAAGATACTCAGCCTTGTACTGGATTGAACATCCGGGCGAGTCGAGGTTGTGGATACCATGAGCATTGAGCAAGGAAAGCTCAAGAGACTCATCCACTGATATGAGTTGATTAACAACCCAAGTTGGACGGTCTTTTACCGGAGCAACTTTCTATTGAATATAACCACTCGATTTCAAACGCCACCAGTATGTGGAGCACCGCTGCACCGCACAGGAAGCCTCGTGGCTGCAAGGGCAACGTGGTATTCAAGTCAGTGATTTACAGTGCTCCCCTCTTTACCACCACCTTCTCCAAGGAGATTTCGATCCTACACATCACTGTACCGAGGCATGCCCACCGACAACATTGAACCCGCTTCACAAAGACCTCGCGATTCAACGCTCTATGTATCCGGTGAGAGAATACTGTTAAACGCTTAGTAAAAGCTGCTTCGACCCCGCTCTCCCAGCTATCGACCTCAGTCTTGCGAAAGACTCTCGTAAAACGATTAAATCCATCAAGCTGTACCAGAATGACAAGTTACTGAAAGAGGTCGGAAAGGCCATTCATGCAGGTGAATCGCATCAGGAGGAATTCAGTCAACCCCTAGTGTAAGTCGTTCCACGTAGCTGAGCTTGCTTGGGGAGTCGACCGCCTCTTTAGTGCCCTTGACCCCAGCGATCACATCCGCGCATCGGTCAAGTGCAGTAGTAGCAGTGTGCCCGGAAACAAGCTAATGGACGTGACCATCGATGTCGATTTACGTGACACCGAAAGTGCGCGCAATGAAGATGGCATAATATGTTGGTTATTCCAATATCCATTCGAGCGACGTCGTAAGTAATTTACTTACTTCCTTTGCTAGTGTATCGGAATAAGACAAGAAAAATCGAAGTCGTGGTCACTGTACACAAGCAGTCGGTATGTGGTTCACCAAGTGTGTATTGATCGATTTTGATGAGTTCGGCCAGCTATCTGCCGTTACAGCCCAACCACAGTGAGCCGCAGGTCCCACATGCTTCCACTTGTATGTTGATGTTCACCCATAGATTCCGACTTTTGATTATCGGAAATGTAATTATCAGTCTTCTTTTAAACGGATGTGACTCAACTGATCTTTTTCTAGTCAGGAGTCGGCAAATCCGCGTTGATCCAGAAAGTATTTGGCATCGAAGACGCGGTGAGTGACTTGACCATATCGTATGCCATACACTCAGCTTACCTTTTTTCTTTAACCACGCCTCCAAGACCACTGGTGCTGCTGATATTGAGCAGGAATTTACCTCTTCGAAGAACAAGCCATTCGTGATTCATGCGAGCCTCGGATTCGAAACCGGTGATGAGCGCAATATGGAGGTCATGAAAGAATTCGTCGCCAAAAGAAGGGCGATGCCTGAGATCAAGGATCAGCTCCATGCGGTTTGGTAAGAGGACCCGCTTTATCCATTAGTGTCATTGACAAAGGAATTCAGGTTGTGCCTTGAGATACCCTATGCTGGGGGTCGCTTGCTTGAGACAGGCGTGGAGAACTTCTTGCGACGCAGAAAGGAGATTTTGGGCGACAGTGAGCCGTTTTGTTGAGGCGCTGTAGTCGCATAACTTACTACCGACGTGTAGTTCAGCTCCTGGCAGTGCTCACCAAAGTGGATCTGCTTGATGGGCAATTGGAGCTCGACCTACCTGAGAATGAGACACTGGAGAATTTCAAATCGAAATACCTAGAGGAGCATTGCGTCAAACCTCTCTACGCCGCAGCAGGAAACGATGTGAAGTATATCACTGTTTCAAGTACGTCAGCGTGGCGTTGCGACCTCTGAAGAAGCAGCTTCTTACGGTACTTTAGCGCTGGATGATTACTCTGAGTCTCTTCTGGGTCTGCTCAAGGCTACAAACGACAACACATCCGAATATCCTGCCGAAGAAGTTCCCCGTGCCATGACACCACCTCAGGCTGCTGAGCACAGGAGTATCAAGGAGAAGATCGAGCAGTCAATAGGGTATGTGCCTTGGGGTTCTATGTATTCCCACTCCTGTTGACGTGCATTGTCATAGGATGTTGAAGAAGAGTGAGTCTGTACGAAAAAACATTGTCCAGCTTTTAACGGTGGTTGTAGGGTACAAGAACATACTTCTGAAGAGTGTCTTTCGTGTCCACCCATTGAAGGAATGTCTGCAAATGATCCGCGATGAGGTTGTCACCATCTGGAACATTAGTGACCCGGATAAAGTACACTCACCTCCCGTTCATTATCTGCCAAAGCTGATTAAATGCGTCGTAGTGCTTAAAGGGTGATAAGATTATCAAAGCCCTTCGCACTGATAATCTCGGAAGCACTACCGATACAACAGCAACCTTTGCGGGTCCAGACGGAGTGCTTGGATATCTCCTTAGAAAAAAGGATGCCAAGATTCTCATGGCCTACTTCGTTGATCTTATCTGCGTCATGAAAATCATCTCCCTCTTAGTCTCCGGTGACCAGGTGACACCCCAGGTAGTCGATGTTGCTCTGGCATACGAGGGGCCAAGAAAAATAGTGCATCAAACCATCAACGAGTTCGATGTGAACATGGCCATACTTCCCAGAGTTGGGTGTGGCCACGTGTGGGGGAAGATCGAGACGCTCATATGGCGTTACAGCATTGCGGATCACGAAATCGAAGTGTTGAAGAACACCCTCAACCAAGCAGCGGTGACAGATTCCAGTTCTTAGTAACTAGCCCATCATTTTTTTCTCCATAGTCTTGAGTACTGTATGTCAACAGACGTTGATTACCATAGATTCATTTTTTTTTCTTCCTCTTGTTTTCTTGTTTACGTAACTGCAGGTCCGTGAATTTCAATCACCTCGGTGACGGCGGTCTGGGCTTTCCGGCCCGCTGTGCTGCCGGAGTGCTGGGCGGACACCAAGCAGGCTAACGAGCAAGAGGACTGATCGGAACAGACAAGAGGCCGTTGGGCCTGAGAGCGGGAGTGGAGGGTGGGGGCGAAAAACAAAAGCGGCCGAGAGTGCGAGCGGGAGCGAGGTGAGAAAAAAAGAAGCTAACCGCGACACCTCGCTTACTCATGCACGGGACGTGCCGCTCCCCGCCCAGAAGCCCAATGGGGGCAATCCGGCCCTGGTGGCGCGAAAATTTAATTACATGATAACATAACGAATTCTCGCGCGGAAAAAAATTCTGTTCATAAGTCACATTAGCCAATGGGTTTAGCCTGGAGAGCCTGGTCTCGTAGCACAACCAAATCACATACAGCGTTTTATGAAAACGCAGTCGACTTCTCCTGGTATATAGTGTTAGTAACTCGAGCGCTTATAACCCATAAGTATCTCTTCGGACCAACCAAATGCGAAGGACAAATTCAAATTCAACAGTATGACATCTCAGCTACCTTTTTGTTGTTGAGCTAGCTTCCACTATTTACATAATAAAACTGATAAGTATATATTGAATTCCCCACGTTGCATGCACACACACAGCATGGTTGGAACTTGAAGGGCAATGTCACGGTGGTACTATTCAGCGCTCGCGCTCAGCCTCGACTTCAAACAAGCGCGCTTCTCCTGACCACCCTCCCCCATCCCAGTGCCAAGGTATGCCTATTGATAACATTGATACTGCTTCACAAGGAACGCTCGATTCAACGTTCCATGTGTCCGGTATGTGGCACTTCTAATTCCTGTCTCAGGTTGGACCAGCGTTCAACTTCCCCCATTTCTCTAGTCATCGAGATTAGACTTGCGAGTGGTTCTGGCAAAAGGATTGATTCCATCAAGCTGTACAAGAAGGACAAATTACTGAGAGAGGTCGGAAAGACCATTCGTGCAGGTGAATCGCATCAGGAGAAATTCACTCAGCCCCCGTAAGTTGTTCCATGTGACTGCATGCTTGCGCAGGTGGCCGACTATACTTCAGTACCCTTTGCCCCAGCGATCGCATCCGCGCGTCGGTCAGGTGTAGTTCGCGATTCAGACGAATAGATGTGGTCATCGATGTCGATTTACGTGACAACCAGTGCATGCGTGATGAAGGGGAAAAGGGATGTTGTCAGTTTTAGACTGCTTTTACCATAATCCTGGATCACTGACTGTATTTGATAGTTTATCGGAAGAAGAGACGAAATGTCGAAGTCGTGATCTCTGCACAACAGCAGCCGGTTTGTGATTTCCCAAGTGGTCAATGGTCGGTCTTGATGGATCTGCTAGTCGTTGCCTGGCTTTACGATCCAAACCATTCAAGACTGCCCACGGTGAGCCGCAGCTCCCATACATTTCACTCGTGTACTAAGGCTCTCTGTAGATTTCGACTTTTGGTCATGGGGAATGTAATTGTCAATCTTCGTGCGCATAGACTCGAACTCATCTTGTCCTAGGCAGGAGTTGGAAAATCCACGTTGATCCATACGGTATTTGGAGTCGAGGGTGTGGTGAGCCATTTGGTCATTACGAAAACTATATTAACTCACATTTTGCCTCCAGAAACCCTCCCAGAATCATCGTGGCGAAGCTGATATTGAAGTGGAGTTTACCTCTCCGACGAACGATCGATTCGTAGTTCACGACAGCCTCGGGTTCGAGGCGGGTGATGAACGCCATTTGAAGATCGTAAAAGAATTCGTCGCCAGAAGAAAGGCAGTGCCTGAGACCAAGGATCAGCTTCATGCTGTTTGGCGAGTGCCAGGCTCGTTGTGTCTATCAGCGTCGCTGACGAAATGGATTTAGGTTGTGTCTAGATATACCCTATGCTGGTGGTCGTCTACTCGAGACAGGCGTGGAAAACCTCTTACAACGCAGAAAGGAAATCTTGGGCGACAGTGCGTTGTTTTGTTGCAGCGTTTAAGTTGCACCTGTACGACTTACCGACGCATCCTTAGTTCCGCTTGTGGTGGTGCTCACTAAAGTAGATCTGCTGGATGCGCAGTTGGAAGCCGACCTACCTCAGAACATGACCTTGGAGAGTTATAGGTCCAGATACATGAAGGAACGTTGTATCGACCGTCTCCGCAACGCGGCGGGACCCGACGTGACACATGTTATCGTTTCTTGTACGTCGAAGCAGTATCGTAGACCCCCGCGTGCCCATAGTCTAATAGTTACTTTAGGCGAGGAAGATTACGCTGACTCTCTTCGTGATCTGCTCAAGGCCACAATGGATAAAATGGCAAAGTATCATGTCAACGAGGGCCCATCCACCATGGCAGTCATTGCTCAACGTATAAGCATCAAGGAGAAGATTGAGTTGTCGATAAGGTATTTGCCTTGCAATTCTATGCATTCCTATTGACGTGTTTTGTCGTAGAATGGGGAAGAAGAGTAAGTCCGTATGAAAAAGATCGCTTAGGTTCTCAACTTGAAGGCGGTCACAGAATACTGGAAGACGCTTCTGAAGAGCGCTGTATTTCGCGGCCATACATTGAATGAATGTTTACAAGTCATCCACGATGATATTATCGCCATCTGGAACTTTAATGACCCGTATCAGGTATATCTTCCTACTGTCTATCGCCTTCCCGAGCTGATTATCACTCGTGGATGCGTTATAGTGCTTGATGGCTAATGAGTTCATCGGGGCCCTTTTTTTTTGCGCCGACAATTTCGGAGAGACCACTGATTCGATCACGCAGTCACCTACGTGAGTTGTCTAAATCCAACTAGCCAAAACGTTTCACCTCCAATTGAGCATTCAACGAATGCACTGCACAGCAGAACCTCGTCTACCAGCAGTCCCACTTTCTTCGAGCAGTTGAAAAGAACATTGGGATCGGAAGACCTCATGTTGTTGGTCCCACGCGGTATCGCCAAGCTCGCATTTGCGGTCCCAGACCAGATGTATCAAGCTTACAAAGAAGCGTAAGTGAGCATTGGTCCCAACCTAGATCCCCTTTGCTGAGACAGTATTATTCATCATCTCAGAAAAGAGGATGCAAAAATGCTGACAGCCTACATTGTCAATCTCATCTGCGTCATGCAGATCATCTTTCTCCTGATATCAGGTGACCGAGCGACACCCGAGACGGTCGCTCTCGCTCTGAAGACATACGAGGAACCAAGAAAGTCGGTGCATCAATCCATCCTCGACATCGATGGGAAAATGGGTGTGCTTCCCGGAGGGAGCGACTATGTATTGGAGAAGATTGAGGAGCTCATATGGCGTCACAGCATTGCGGACCACCAAATCAAAGAGCTAAGGCACAATATCCCGCAGGCGGCACCGCAAAATTCCGCTCCAGGCTCTGCTTGAATAACATCACTTGCTTAGTATAGTATGTAGTATGTATGCATTCTGGTTACTGTATCAATGACGTGGGTCTCCACTTATGTTTTCAGTGCGAAAGTGATGATAAGTTTAAAAGTGTCATTGTCCGATCGTAGTTCTCGGCCTGCCATGGCATAACGTCAACGAGATAGGGGAGGTTAGAGAGAAAACCAAGCGTAGCCTTTGGCGAGGAGTCCACTGGCACCGTTGGAGCATTCGAATCCCAAGGAGAAGGATGTGCCGTCGTAAACCGGGTCATACGTCAGACTCACTGCCCCCCCAAGAAGGCAGGGAGGGCGAATGCAAGAACGACTGCCTTGAGAGTCATGACCTTCGTCGTCAATGCTGTAGGTGAGATAGGGGTTTAGGGGGAGATGCGTTCCGGTCGATGGGTGCATAAGCTGGCCACGGGGAAATTCGCACTCCAGGTTGCCTACAAGTTATGCATTCTACGCCAAGCGTGGTCACTACGCCACCGCAGAGTAGACTTCCATTCGTTTGTGGCGAAACCAAGCAGAATCGTTGTTGGCTCGTGGCTGCAGCCGGATGGTTTTGTGTAGCGGCCCGGGGATAGCGGTTGCGGGTATCGAGGAACTGGAATTCAATACCGCCCAAGCGTTCTTGGAAAAATTGAAGATCGACGTTGAGGTAGTGACCATTTGCTCCCAGATTTCCAGGGTTCAGAATAGACTGATCAAGTTGGAGAACTACGTCCTGGAGGCCATATCTCGGATGCCATCTTCTTGTGCGTAGCCGAAATTGATGGTCAGAACCGTACGGAGAGAACGATTATGGGCCAAGATGGGAAAGCAAATCCGGAATAGTGTCCCGAAAGTTAAGGAGGATGAACGAGCAGGGAAAGCTGAGCATTATACACTTAGACTTATTCGAGCATCCGGAACAAGTGTCTGCGAATGGATATCATTATCTTAACATAATGTTTCTTGTCCGGCTCACTACAATGGTCTCCTCGAGGACGTCGGCGGTCCAGGCAAGGACATGCTACCATTTACTCGACTGGTTTAGGAAATACTTCTGTCGAGCGTCCCGGCTGAGTATATGCACTGCAAAGTTTCCCGCATCAACCATTGCCCAACCGTGGTAACCCCGGCGCTTAGCATTGGGAGGTAGAGGCACGGGTGGACGCATTTTCAGCAGCTATTGCGAATCAGAAGCATATTTGTGAGAGGTGAATGAGGTTGGACTTGCCGTTTTTCGCACTAGTCTGACGACGGCCTCGATGGAACCTCGGTTTTCGGTGCCGTCTTTGACCTTGCAGAGGTTTAGTGCAAGAGGTGGGATCACCTAGGAAACGACATTACTTGCGCCATCACAATCCAATTCCAGATGCCAGCTTGGTCATCCGTGATGCCCTCTCCAGAGTATGTTCGACCGCGGCCTCGTCGGCCTTTCGGTATCGTCTTGGGCAACGGTGGCCCGGGTGGGACGAGGGAGGGTTCTTTGACTTCCAGCGTCAGGGGCTCGAGAAAGGGCGACTTGGAGAGTGTATAGAACAGCTCTTTTATAGGCTGGGGCAGGTCTGGAGGAAGGTCATGCGACTTTGGGGCGAGGTGGGGCGGAAGCTGTCTTGGGCTGATAGGCTCATGGTCTACAAACCATGGGCGTGGTTGTGCGATATCAGAAGCAAAACGTCGTGCGAGAGCTCGCTGTGCGTGACGGCGAAGAGCAAGCATAGCTAGCCAATCGGGAAAGACGGAATCTGCCGGTGACCTGTGATTTCGATGGAATAGGTTGCAACTCTCAGCGCACACGAGCACGACATAGCCATGGGTGTACGTGCTAGCGTCGTTGTATGCGTCACCTCGTTCCTCCTTGGTGACCAACTTTACATTCTTCTTCGTTTTCTCCTCTCACTTGCCGCATTTTCAAGGTGCTCTCTTTACCCACTGGATCGCAGACTCATTGACGCTCTGGAAGTCACCCGTGACCGATGAGCATCTCTGGACCGCCGCTTCATATTACTCGATTCTGATCAAGGGGCCCGTACAAGTCCTCTACGTTCTGTTCGCCATCATCGTCCTTGGCGGTGCAACCATCTTTTGGAGTTTCCGAGATGGTGAAGCAGGAAACCTCATGTTCGATGGAGGAAGCATCTGTGCGTGTGACGCCCCAAGCATTCAGGTGCACGTCTAACGATTCGTCAGTCCTCTATGGCATGACCGTCATCATGTACATCTTCTCCGTCCTTCCAAGTCGGTCCTTTTTTGGTTCTACTCGAAACACACCATAACCATTTTCCTGCAGACCTATGTGACAAATTCAACTCCATCCCGCTACACTCAGCAAAGGACGCATTTCCACGTGCGCTCCGTTCACCAACGCTAGATCTCGCATCAAATCACCTCGTTTGCAGTGTGGCGCTTACCGGCGTTTTGATCCTGCAGGCCGGTCGATGGTGGGCTGAACTCTCCGACGGAGACGAGGAGCCTTACTTGGAAGAAAAGAATGCCGAGTTGCCTGGCGCGCCCCAGCCCCAGTCGACTGCCGCGCCACCGGATCAGCATTGATGACTTCGTCTCATCTTTGATTGCATTATGCATACCCCCTGTTCCGGCCCCAGTTCCACAATCTTTCGTAAACATCGTCACGGACATCCTAGGGAGTGCTCTCCAACATCCCATTCACGCTCGGTTATCACCATTTATGTCGTTGCTGTCTTGATATCTCGTATCCTCAGCATGCTATCTTACGTTCATCCCGCCCTTTCCCACTGGTCACATCAAGTGTTCATCACCTTTCGTCGATTTGTAGCAGGCAGGCACCTATAGTGCTTTCTTCTGATGAACCTCGGAGTGGCGACAGTCGTATACCCAAGTTCTTGTTCATCATCTGATAGATTGGAAAAAACCGTCAATGTTTGAACAGATTCATGGTTCACGAAGTAGGATATCCGTGTCGTATCGCTACGTACAGTTGTACATGTATATTTATTATTGAGCTGAATTCCAAATGGGTTGAGTAGTCTCCTTAACCTTTGGGACCAAAACACGCTAGTGTCATGAGGAGAAAAAGTCTTGAACCGAGCCGAACAACTTGAACAGCGGGGTAAGTTGCCGCTTGCCGTACGCGTGTTGTCCGGTTTTAGATTGCCTACTACGGCAGTCTGTCCGCTCTACCTACTCGTCAGTGAAGACATGCCTAGCTACGCTGAGGAACGCGAGGCCAACATCGCACGCAACAGGCTATTGCTCCAGTCGCTCGATGTGGACAAACTCAGGCCTAAGACGGAACCAAAAGAGACGCGCCATGCGAAGTCGAACCCAACCAAAGCCAAACGGGGCACGACCAGCGGTGCTGGCATCAAGAGGAAGGCCGACGCGGACTGCTACTCGGACGCGGGCTCGAATGTAGACTCGGAGTCGGATGCGGATGTGGACAGGCCAAACGCGAGGAAGAGGAAGAGCGTGCGCGTCACCAACGACGAAAACGCGGTGCCTCAGCGCAAGGAGTCGGCAGCTGCCAGTCGAAGGCGAAGCTCGCGCATCGCAGGAAAGCCTGCGGACGAGATAGAGCGCGTCGAGCAGTCGCGCGGCACGCCACGGCCCATTTCTACGAAAGTGATCGTCAGGGACGTGGGGACGGCGAAACGGGAGAGGCGTTACAATCCGTAAGCATGTTCGCTCTTAGGTGGCCGTTGACGTTGACTTGGCGCATTGGACTTGCAGAAAAACGTATGGGTCGATCCCGGGCATTGAAGTTGGGTCGTGGTGGGCGTCAAGGTATCGTATTCACTTCTTTTGAAGTCGAAGCGAATGGGTTGGTAACCAAAAAAAATCAGGGAGGAGTGCTCGAAGGATTCTATCCACGCGTGAGTCGAAATGACTCTTGTTCTCAGGTCCTTGACGTTAATCCTCGTTTAAAAACATGTAGTCCATGGGTGGGAGGCATTGCTCCAGGACCACAGGGCGCGTATTCCATCGCGCTTTCAGGGGGATACGATGACGACGTTGACGACGGGTATGCGTTGTGAGTCCAGTCTTCGTTCTGACTCCATTCAAGGTGTTGATCTACGTTCTGCATCAGCACATATACCGGTGCAGGCAAGTCGGAGCCCTGCCGCAAATGTTAAGCCTTGACGATTGACACTACGCTTCCTGATAGGTGGTAGAGACCTCAAAGGGACAAAAGCAGCTCCAAAAAACGTAAGTGATTAGTCGAGCCTAGGCGAGTTCGATTCGATCTAACGTGTCCACAGCTCCGAACAGCTGAACAAAGCTTCGACCAATCATTCGAACATAACCACAACAAGGCATTGAAGGTACGCTGCCGACCCTTGTCGTGTTTCCGTTAGCTCGACGTCTTTTTATGAAAGCGTTCTGTGGAATCAGGCAAGCCTGTACGTGTTATTAGGGGGTACAAGCTTCGATCCAAGTATGGGCCAAGCGAAGGGTAAGATGGGCACCTTCAGAACCTACTCGCGAGTTTTGATCCGCTTTACCGTAGATACCGCTACGATGGCTTGTACGTTGTGAAGAAGGTAAGCACTCAGCCCGGTGTGGTGTCTGAATGGAAGATGATTGATACCGTACAGAACTGGCAAGAAAAGGGCCTCAACAAGGGTGGTTTCCTGGTGTGCAAATACGCGTTCGTAGTGAGCCGCCTCGCGTTGCACTCTCTGTTTTGATCGCATTGACGCTTGTTATCTTAGCGTTTACCTGGTCAACCACCTATCCCTGTTAAAGGCATGGGCGGAGAAGAGGCCGATGATGTGGAAGCTACGTCGAGTGAACATTCCGGCGCTGAATGAGGCGCGCCCGTTATACCTGAGCCTCGAGGTCTCAACGATTGGCTGTCGTCTCGGCCCGACCTGCACTTGTTGATGCTCTTGCTTTGCTTTCAAGTGCTTGTTGAACTATGTATGTAGTAATATATACCTTGTCGATCTGTTACCCTCACTTGATCTCATGACAGTGAATTATGGGAACAGAATATTTGCCTTCCGCTTTGGAATTCCAGTCCTAAGGCAGCCTTGAATGAGCCTTCCGACGTGCCGACTCGGATACCTCGTCTTTATGTAAACCTGCAGACTGGCGTTCACCTTCTTTACTTCGTGGGAGTCGGGGATAAAGTGGCGCATCATAATCATGGCCTGCCAGGCACTTACTGCCAGTGTATCATTAGGGCTTGAGAACCTTGGGTAACCCGGGCTGTAGGGCTGCTCGGGGTCGCGCCAGCGCTAATGCATAGATGATAGGATTAATATTCGAGTTGGGTGCCATGGAACCCATCCTTTGAAAGTCCCTCTCGCTCGCTCGGGACCTTACTCGAGTCGCTACCTTACAGATGCCTAGATCCCCTCAAGACGTCTATGCAAGGCACTTGTCATCTCATCGTGGATATCCTTTGTGGATGCCCGAGCCGAGTCTCAAACTCCTGGACTATCGACAACCTCAGGACGGCCTCAGGATTGGGGACGTTGGCGTCGTCACTCTCGAGGACGGTTGTTTCGATGTCTACTTCAACGTCCGCCTTCCACGGGATCACACCTTCCACCGAGCCACTGGTGTTCCAGACAATTTTGAGCCGGTCAAACTACGTGACAGGGACATCAGGACAGATCTCAACGTAGAGAACCCTGGTAGTGTCACCATGGCGTCCGTGAAGAGCGTCAGAACGGTAGAGCAATCTACGGACAATTTGACGAGGTGGGTCATTTGATGATGAAAACCTTTTTGTTTGGATAATCCTCCACTGGCAGGATCCATCAATCTGGAGTAGAATACCAGTTCAACCTGTCTTCCGGCGAAGGAGCACTCCTCATCCTACCTAGAGGTGCCGAGCGCTGCAACCTCCTAAATCGTCGTCTTTTCCTACAGGCTGCCATAAAGCATGGTGCTGATTGGTACCGCTTCGCCGAGGAAAAGGTCGGTCAAATCATTAGCCACGATTCTCTCTACTTGATCACAGGTATCTATAAAACAAGCTCTTGGTCCTTGGCAGCATTCAAGGAGACCGAAGAGACTACAGAGCGTCCTGCGCAATTCAAGATATCTCAGATCGGCAGTAACGACATCGCAGCCTCCTACAGATGGGAGGCAACGCGTGATGTAGAGTGGCGGGTTGGGCCTGTCAGGAGTCATGGGATTCCGAATCAATCTGTGTTCATCCGTGGATTCAAAATTGCACTACAAACCCGGATGTTCGGTACAAAGTGGATCAGCGTCAGGGCAGATGCTCCCTCCACGGAACCAAATAATGTAGAGTCCTTTGGTGCAGTTCCGGGATACTCCTACCTCGGGAATATGCTTGGTGGACTGCCCATTGGCTGGACGACCCAGTCCTCTGGACGAGGTACACAGGATGAAGTAGCTACAAACTCAGGTAGCGACGCTCCTGGAAGCGAGGTTGGGAATAATGATGAACTTGCGGTTGGTGAGCGTGTTGTAGTTCAGAGTGTACCGGCAGTGTCACAGGTTAGTGCTGAACTAACCGTCCCAAGGACTAATTGATCTTTGAATCCCAGACAGGCCTTCCATCCATCTGACACTATCAATCGATATTTGTTAGCCAAGGTCTGTCGATGTTGGAGCGAAAGTGAGAGCTAGTGTTGATCTCTCTTTTCAGGAACCATCTGCCACCATTGCAATTACCCATGACGATGATTGGATTACTATGCTCGAAGAGGTCCGTTATGGACTTCGTTCGATGGAACGTTCTCATATCCGTGTATCCTAGAATCTACTTCAACCTGAGGATCTTGTTCAAGATGGTCGTCTTGAGACATTGATAGCTCAAAAGTATGACATAATCTCAAATCAAGGTGAGCAATGACATTAGTATCATCGAAACCGACAGATGTATCATGCTCTGTAGGTGTTGTGTACTTACAAAGGCAAAGGTCTGATGGCAAGGGACACATTGCCAGACCTGGATCCCTTGTCCCATGCCACCGCCGCATCCGCGACCGGGCTCCCGTCATCCCTGAACATAGGCATCAGAAATTATCCCACGCCGGACGCCGATTCCACGTTCTTTGTATCAGGTAGGAGGAAAGTATCTGCATTGTAAAGGTCATATTCAATCCCACTTCTCCAGTTATTGAAATCGGGCTTGCGATGGAGTCCCGTAAAACGATAGCGTCTATCAAACTGTACAAAAACAACCAACCACTGGTGAATGTTGAAAAGACTATACATGTAGGTGGGGAGCATAAAGAGCAATTCACACCGCCTCTGTAAGTCGTTCACTGTAGTCCCATCACCTCTCACAGGACGGACTGTTCTCCAGTGCCGTCTCTCTTGAAGATCAGATTTCTGCATCAATCAATTATAGCACGAAATGGAGGAAGCGAGTACAGTTGTCCATCAACATCAATCTAAACGACGATGGAAAAATGCGCGAAGAAAAGGGCGTAAGATGTTCGTTCGTTGTTTCCCAATAAACATGTATACGTTCCTTACATCCATCAATAGTGTACCGGAGAAAGAAAAAAAATGTGGAAGTCGTAGTCAATGTCTACCCACAGATCCCACCGGTTTGTGGATTATCGAGTATTTATGCTTATCCTGACAGATCTGGCTAGCTGATCGCGACTACAACTTCAATCATCCAAGCTTATTCACGGTGAGCCGCAGCTGTCATATGGTTGACTCGCATACTGAAACTCCCCCCAGATTCCGAATCTTGATCATGGGGAATGTAATTATCGGTTTTCTTGGTCACGAACTTGAATTCATGTATATTCTAGTCAGGTGTTGGCAAATCCTCATTGTTACATAAAGTATTTGGCGTGCCGGATGTGGTGAGCTATTCTGTCATGTTACGCACTATCTCAGCTCACATTTTCCTCCAGAAACCCACCCAGAATCATCGTGGTGAAACTGATATTGAGCGGGAGTTTACCTTTCCGACGGACCAGCGATTCGTAGTCCATGTCAGCCTCGGATTCGAGGCAGGTGATGAATGCCATATGAAGATCGTGCAAGATTTCGTCGCTAAAAGAAGGAATATGTCTGACATGAAGGATCGGCTTCATGCGATTTGGTAAGCAAGTTGAGCCGCTGTATTCATCAGTTTCATTGACGAAGGATATAGGCTGTGCCTTGAGATACCTTATGCTGGGGGTCGTCTGCTCGAGACAGGCGTGGAAAAATTCTTGAAAATGAGAAGGGATATTCTGGGTGACAGTGCGCTATTTTGTTGTGCGCTCTACTGATTGACTTATCAACGTTATTTAGTCCCGCTTGTGGTGGTGCTTACGAAAGTGGATCTGCTCGACGAGCAATTGGAAATCGACCTACCTGAAAGTGAGACTTTGATGGATGTCAGGCGGAAATACATAAACGAACATTGCATCAAGCCTCTCTACGAGGCAGAGGGAGACGACGTGACGCATGCCACTGTTTCTGGTACGTCGGAGTGGTGTTGCGAACCCTGGAGGAGCAGCTTCTTACAATGCTTTAGTGCTGGATGGCTACTCCGAGTCTCTTTCTGAACTTCTCAAATCCACGGATGAAAATATGATAAAATATCGTGTCGGCGACACTCCGCGAGTTATGGCAACGATCGCTCAACGTATCAGCATCAAGGAGAAGATTTGGTTATCGATATCGTACGTGTCTTGTGGTGTTCATTCATTTCCTCTTCGCTTGACATGTTCTATTGCAGCATTGGGAAGAAGAGTACGTCCGCAATAATGAAGTTGTTCAACTTCTAATGAAATTGTAGAATACTGGAATACGCTTCTGAAGAGTGCCGCGTTTCGCGGACGCACGTTGAATGAATGTTTGAAAGTCATTCGTGAGGACATTACTCAGGTCTGGAATTTCAATGACCCTGATCATGTGCGTTTCTCTCTCTTCGCAATGCCTAACGAAGCTACTATTTTTGCAGTGCTTGATGGATGATAGGATCACTAGTCACCTACTTTGCACTGACAATCTCGAAGGTGTCACTGGTGCCGCTGGATCGTCGAATGGGTGAGTGGCTTGGGTTCAACGACACTAAATCAACCTTTCATTCAGTGCTTGACCAGTGAATCGTTTTTAGAGCCTCGTCGGGCCCGGGACTATATAGGAGCATAGTTGAAACGCCGGTTTCCGTGTCGAGTGACCTCTCCACTGTCCTGAAGCTTGCGTTCCCTCCCTTGATAGTGCACGAAAGGTACCAGGAGGCGTGAGTAGTTATATTTATATATCGCCACCTCTGCCCCATTGCTGAACTAGAATTGATTTTTGCGTCTTTTTTTTCTAGCAAAAAGGACGTCAAGATTCTGATGGCCTACATCGTGGACCTGATCTCTATCATGCGAATCGTCTTCCTCTTAGTCTCGGGTAACCGTGTGACCGACAAGACAACCACTTTCGCTATGCATGTGTACGAGGACTCGAGGAGAGTGGTGCACCGCTCAGTCGAAGCGCTTGACGGGAAGCTGGGGGTGCTCCCAGGAGGGCGCGATTACGTGCTCGAGAAGGTCGAGGACCTGTTATGGCAGTTCAGCGTAACGGACGACCAGATTCAGGATTTGAGGCTTAGCATGCCTCAAAGTTTGATGCCGTTGGATTCTGGTTCTTCGTGATGAGTGTCGACGTCGCTTACTGTACTTTGTCTATATGCTATTGCTATGTGCCGATGCCGACTTTTGTTTTCTTTTAGAATCACAGTGTATACTTCTTACGACGAGGCCGTCAGTTACACTGTCATCCCGCTACTTCAAGTTATTCGAACGACGTCAGTGACCACGTAGAGTCGTTTGCAATCCTTCCGAATCACCCAAAAAATGCAGGATAGGCACACGTGCACGTGTAGAGATGTCAGCTGAACTCCTGAAGAATCGGTCGAACGTACATGTCAATCATGTTGAACACATCACCGTGATGGTTCAACATTCAACGTCCTGTCCGTTGACTATTTACACAATCCTGAATACACGAAGTACAGAGCATGGAGCACATTACATTTGTAGTCTATCAAAGACCATCCAACCGACACCTTTAACACGGGATCATAAAATAATTACTCCTGCACGATATCTTCTCTCTGCGATTTCGAATCTAGCGATGCGACCCTCGCGTCGCGACGAGTCCTGTAAGATGTTCACTAATTTCCTGACGTGGCGGTGAGCAAATCGTAAAGGGCCCCGGCGTAGTCATCTCCCGCTAAAGTAAATATCAGCGACTGTCCCTCAAAAGAATCTGCAGCTCAGCTCGGACGCACTAGAAACAGTGACGAATTTCAAGTCAAGTCCCCCTGCTTTCTGGAGAGGTATGATGAAGCGTTCCTCCATGTTTTCGGACTTGAAACGCTCCAGAGTCTTGTTTTTAGGTAGGTCGACTAACAGCTGCCCGTCTAGCAGGTCTACTTTGGTGAGCACCACCACAAGCGGAACTGAAGATGCACCAGTAAGTCACGTGGGCATGAAGGCGGTAACAAAGCAGCTCACTATCGCCTAGAACGTTCTTTCTGCCGCTTAAGAACTTTTCCGTGCCTGCCTCGAACAGACGACCACCAGCATAGGGTATCTCAAGACATAGCCTAAATCTCCTCGTCAGCGACACTGAAGGATACAACAGACGCTCTTACCAAACTGCGTGGAGCCGATCTTTCTCAAGCATGTTCTTCCTCTCATCGATGAATTTTTCCACAATTTGTACATTTTTTTCATCACCGGCCTCGAACCCGAGGGTGTCGTGAACCACGAATCGCTTGTCCTCAGAGGTAAATCCCACATTGATGTCAGCTTCACCACGAGTGGTAGCGGAGACATGCTTCAATGACGAAGTGAGTCGAGGATACGAAATACGCGAAAGAGACAAGTCGCTCACCGCATTCGTGATCCCAAATACTTTATTAATCAACGAGGATTTGCCAACTCCTGACTAGAATTCAATGAGTCCAAGTCCGTGCTCAAAAAGACTTACTATTACATTCCCGATGACCAAAACTCTGAATCTACGAGGTTCATTAGTGCATGAGTGAAAACACGGGAGACCTGTGGCTCACTGTGAATTACTACTAGTCGGCACGATTCTGTTCGTAACAGCAGAGAACTGGTTGAATCCATCAAGATCGGTCATTAGAGACCTGGTAAATTACATACCTCCCGGAGTGCATGGACTGTAACAACGATTCCCTTCGCTGCCTCGAAGCGATACACTAGGACCAAGTGAGCGATCTACGATGAAACACAAATTCATCATGAAACCACCGACATCTTTCGGCCTTATCGTTGGATGTGAATTCCACTTCGTGTAGATTGAGGGGGATGAGCACGTCTTCCGAACGCCACTGGCCTTTGCGCAATTTGACCGATGCGCGGAAGTTATCGCTGGGGTCAATGGAACTGATGAGGGTGATCACCTGCGTAAGCGCGCAACTATGTAGAGCGGCTTACATGGGCCGACTGAATTCTGCCCGATGTGATTCGCCTGCATGTATGGTCTTTTTGATCTTTTCCGCTACGGTCTGGTATTTGTATAGCTCGATGGACTCGATCTCCGCGTTTCTACTAGATTTACTCGAGAGACTAAAGTCAACAGCTTGAGAACCGGGTCGAACGCGGCTCTTCCTGAGGAACTAGTAACGGGCTCGTACCAAATATATAGAGCACTAATTCATTTGTTCGTGGAGCGGTACTGAAGGCAGGGGGAGTCACGGTAGCCATGTCTCTGTAATTGGACAGGGTGAGGCAGTCTACCAGTGGGAAAGGGCGATGGCAAAGAGCGGAGCGCCCAAAAGTCACCACTATAAACTATAAACTATATACCCCATTGCCCTTGTGCCCCTGCACAGGGCACGTGCTGTCGGCGCTCGATTGATAACTTTCAAATTTCAACTCGGGAACCTGAAGGTACTACGCAAACGCTTTCGACCGGGACTGTTCACATAAGTCAGTGATGGACCCTTAGAGATGCGTACTATTGAGCGAATCGCATGTTCTTGCCTCCTCGTTCAGACGTTCAAAGAGTTACCGCTTCTCTCTTCCCTTGCTGGTTATATTCTTACCCTCTCTCTCCGCGCCCTTCGCTAAACTATTTTCAGAAGTGGCTGCTTAGTGGTCACTGGTCCTTGGTATTTATTCGGCCCTGCGGTCACACCGGGTATGATGGTTCGTAGAAGTTTATGCGTTGCGGGCCCTAAGGCCCCAAGTCTCGGTCCCGGCCAGGCCTGCCAGCTCCACAGACTGCTGTTGATTGCCAGGTGACATGCGGAAACATCATGTAATCGTCGAAGTCCATCCCCTAAGCCCTTCGAGCTGGCCAGTTAAACTGATTTTAAATTATCCAGGGTACTTACGTGGAGTGTTATCATAGACAGAAGTTGCGTGTACACTACCAACCCTACTCGCTACAGATTCTCCGAATCAGAAGGTCGCTATTGGCCATGCATAGGGTGCATGATAAGCGAGACAGCATTGTGGGTCCTCACACCTCTTGGGCAGGCAAGAATTTATGAGATGGGCTCATGCACATGATTGCCAGTGAACAGGTCAAACCCAAAATGGATTAGGTCAACAAAGAGCCGACGAGCGTAGAACAGATATAGGGGACTCTGGAGGGGATAGGTGGACGGAAATAGCCGGGTGGTATGACTCTCGATCATGGCGTCCGCGTTAACTCTGTATGTGATGTGCATTCACCTAGTTCATTAAATGTAGTTTCATTGATATTGTGCCTCGTACACGTTTGATTCGTTCTGCAGAAGGCCTCATGCTCAGCTGGCGTGGAGGAATGGAGCACTGGCATCAAGAGGAACATATGAAAGACGGCATGACACGGCAAAGGAAAGTGTGCGTCACATGGAAGCCGTTGAGCATGTATATGCACGAATGGTTGACTTCCCGCAGATTAAATTTCAACAGCATCTCTGTATACGCACCCTGCAAATGAGATCTAGCCCCGGACCAACTATCTTCCGAGTCTTGCGGCTTGCGGAGGGTTGTTACCCTAACCACCGGCCATCGGTGCTAGGGCACCTTCCCACTACGTACGCGGCTGGTTTCGACGGCACGATGACTCTTTTCAACGGTGGATGCAAAAAATCTAGAGGTTGCGGGGCTAAGGGTTCGGAAGACTTCAAGAGTGTAGCGGAGGGTGGCACGCAAGGATCGCTGGGAAATGATACTTACATTCGCATAGAAATCTACCAGAACGAATCTGGGAGACTGAGAGGACGCGTGCGTAGATTAGCGTACGTAGTCACTACTAGTCAGATTCCGAGCCAAAGTCCCACTGATTCTTCTACACAGCGCAGAATGACCTCAATCAACTTAGGAGTAGCAAGGAATTCACAATTCATAATTATGCGTTTCAATAAAATTCTATAGGAGGATGTTTTGTTCTCGAGGTGACCAAGTTCGTGATACTCTGTCAGACCAACGATTCGGAGTTGGCCAGCGATAATTAGCCTCGGCTGACACCTCTACATCCCTAGTACGTGTTTACTAGCACTTATAGTATCGTTTCTGTTTTGTGATCCCAAAAAATATTGGCATAAAACAATGACATATGGCTAATAGTGCCTACGGGGACAATCGTCACGAAGAACCAGACCCCGATGGCACCAAACCTTGATGGATGCTAAGCCACCGCCTTAATTCTTGAATCTGGTCGTCCGTAATGCTGAAAAGCCATATCCATTCTTCGATCTTCTCGAGCACGTAATCGCGCCCTCCAGGAAGCACCCCAAGTTTCCCGTCAAACTCTTCGACCAAGCGGTGCACCCCCTTCCTTGAACCCTCATACGCCCTCACAGCGAGAGCGGTTGTCTGTTGGGTCACGCGGTCACGCGGGGCTAAGGGGAAGATGATTTGCATGAGAGAGATCAGGTCTACGATGTAGGCCATCAGAATCTTGACATCCTTTTTACTAGAGAAACGAGACGAAAAAGGCGCTTTCGTCAGCAATAGAGCAGAGGCAGCCAGATAGAAAAATAACCACTCACGCCTCCTGGTACGTTTCATACGCCTTCAATGGAGGGCACGCAATCCACAGAACGGTGGGGAGGACCGACAATACGGGATCCTGCGAATCAGTTAGTCTGCTATATAGCCCCGGGCCCGACGAGGCTCTAAAAACGATTATTGGTCAAGCAACGCATAAAGGGCTGATTTGGTGTCGTTGAACCCAACCACTCACCCATCAGACGACGCAGCAACATCAGTGGTGCCTTCGAGATTGTCAGTGCGAAGTAGGTTTCTGGTGATTGCATCATCCAACAGACACTGCAAAAAGTAGAAACTCATAGTAGCTTCGTGAGGTAAAGGGAAGACAGGGAAACGTACTTGATCGGGGTCATTGAAATTCCAGATGTCAGTAATGTCCTTACGGATGACTTCTAAGCATTCCTTCATCGTGTGTCCGCGAAAGGCGGCACTCGTCAGTAGCATATTCCAATATTCTACAATTCTCGTTAGAAGTTGAACAACCTCTTGATTACGGGCATACTCTTCTTCCCAATGCTACAACAGAACACGTTAAACAAAGGGGGAATAAATGAATGCCACAATGCACATACGATATTGATAGCTCGATCTTCTCCTTAATGCTAATCCGTTGGGCGATTGTTGCCAAAACTCGGGGGGCTTCACCGACACTATACTTTATCATGTTTTTGTCTGTAGCCTTGAGAAGATCGGAAAGAGACTCAGAGTAACCATCCAATGCTGAAGTACCGTAAGAAGCTGTCCATCCCTCAGTTCGGAACACCACTCTGACGTACTAGAAATGGTGATATGTGTCACGTCGTTTCCTGCTGCCTTGTGGAGAGGCTTTATGCAATGTTTGTTCATGTATTTTGACTTAAAGTTCTCTGGAGTCTCATTTTCAGGTGGTTCGAGCTCCAACTGCCCATCGAGCAGATCCACTTTGGTAAGTACTACTACGAGCGGAACTAGAAGGCTGGTAAGTCAACGGGGTAGTACAACGCCCGACGAAACAGCGCACCGTCGCCTAAAATCTCCTTTTTGCGCTGCAGAAAGTTTTCCACGCCTGTCTCCAGCAGACGACCCCCAGCATAGGGTATCTCAAGGCACAGCCTGTATTCCTCGTCAATGAAACTGATGAATACAGCAGCTCGACTCGCTTACCAAATCGCATGAAGCCGATCCCTCATGTCAGGCATCTTCTTTCTTTTAGCGACGAAATCTTGCACGATCTTCATATGGCGTTCATCACCTGCCTCGAATCCGAGGCTGTCGTGAACTACGAATCGCTCGTTCATCGGAGAGGTAAACTCCCGCTCAATTTCAGCTTCACCACGATGTTTCTGGGAGGGTTTCTGGAGGGAAAATGTGAGCTAAGATGGTGCATAACATGGCCGAGTACCTCACCACACTGTCGACGCCAAATACTTTATGGATCAATGTGGATTTGCCAACTCCAGCCTGGAATGTCATAGATGAGTTCGAATTCATGATCAAGAAAACAGGTAATTACATTCCCCATGATCAAGATTCGGAATCTGCAGGAGCCTCAGCATGTGGGTGAACCATATGACAGCCACGGCTCACTGTGAACAAGCTTGGATGATCTTAGTTGTAGTTGCGACCAGCTAGCCAAATCTGTCAGGATGAGCATAGACACTCGATAATCCACAAACTGATGGGATCCGTTGGTGAACGGTAACCACAACTTCCACATTTTGTTTCTGTCTCCGGTACGCTATAGATGGACGTAAGGAATGTATGATGATATACATATTCATTGGAAGACAAGGAACGAACATCTTGCAGTGTTTTCTGCAGGCATGTCAGGTACACTGATGTCGATGGACAACTCCGCACGTTTTCTGTATTGTGTAGTATAGCTGATTGATGTAAAAATGTCATCTTCAAGAGAGACGGAACTGGAGAACGGTCAGTCCTATACGAGGTGACGGGACTACAACGAACGACTTACAGAGGCGGGCTGTATTGTTCCTTGTGCCGCTCACCAGCACGCACAATCTCTTCGACGTTCACCGGTGGCTGGTCGTTTTTGTAAATTTTGATGGACTCTATCGTTTTACGGGACTCCTTCGCAAGGCTAATTTCAATGGCTAGAGAAGGGGGATTGAACGTGGCCTCTACTATACAGACATCTTCCTACCTGATATATAGAACGTGTAAATGTCGGTTTCCAGTGAGGCGGGATGATTGGTGGAGGGTGCCTGAGCAGACGATCGGAAGGTTGGGAATACGATAGTTGTAAGGGTTGACCTGACGTGCAAAATAATCCTTACCTTGTAAGCATTGACCAACCTTTGCTCTTCCAACAAGTCTGCTCGGGCCTTGTGGCATTTCGCAGTGATAGCACTGATCTTTGTCGGGTCGAGAGACAGAGCGACCGAGTAGCATTCGATGGCTGCGTTAAGGTCCCCGGACTCCATTAAGGTGACACCCTGTTTTTCAAGTTTTTTGACACAACGCCGTCGGAAATCTGGGAGGTTCTTAGATGTGATTCAGTCTCGTCCTTGTAACCACTCACCGAGTTCCCAATCAGCTTGGTCATCGGGGGCTCTCATCTCCAATAGTTTGTTTTGCATCTTGCGGAAACATGCTATCGCTTCTGGAATGTGATCGCTGCCCTCGAGATCATCACATCGCGCCCGATAGACATGGAACTTTTGAACATGGAACTGAATTGGACTTAACCTGATTGCGTAAATCAATCCATACCTTTTCCAACAAGCGTGCTTTGCAACATTTGACAATGATATCACTGATGTTTATCGGGTAGAGAGAGAGAGCAATCGAGTAGCATTCGATGGATCCGTTAAAGTTCCTAGACTCCGTCAAGGTGTCACCCTGTTCCTCATGTTTCTTGACATAACGTCGTCGGAAATCTGGAGGATGATTCTCAGATGAGTTTCAGTGTCACCATTGCGGCTCAGACTACTCACCGATTTCCCATGCTCGTTCATCGGGTGTGTGTATCTCCAATAGTTCATCTTGCATCTTGCGAAAACACTCAATCGCTTCTAGAATGCGATTATTGCCTGCAAGAACATCACAGATCCCCCGATAGATATGTGACCTCGGAATGTCATTGAACTAAACGGAGGGAGAATTATCATCAAGTAACTGCAGACTATCGAGCAAAACATACCTTAGCTGCAGCATCCAATGCCTCATTGGCCGAAGAACTAATCAGTACCACTGTTGCCCATTGATACAAACGAGCATCGCTGAGGTGGTCCACATAGATGCATTTTTGCGCGTGCCCATCAGGGGTAATCTGTACAGCCTTTTCGAACCACTTGACGGCTCTCTCGAGGTCAGTGGCGTCGTGGCACAACTGAAAGCGTCTCTGTAACGCGAGACCGATGTTATCGAATCTAACAGGTTCGTCGAAATAACCCTCGTATGTGGCTCTAGCCCATTTTGGGATCAACTCGTCAAGCTTCTTCCAGTCGTCAGATATCTGGAGTCCATCGAGTTCATATGTCTGCAGCACGAGGTCTGCAGCACGGCGTGCATGGGTATCCCGAGGGCAGGTTATCTCGAGCTCGTTGATATACCTGTGTAGTGTGCTTTGGGGTACTTGAAGTCCTGATGCGCGATAATACAAAAGAGCTTGTGATAGATATAACAACGTCATAGGCCGATCCTGGTGGTCACCAGAGCGCAACCTCAGTACTTCCCCGAACCGCGAAGTACAGTCATGGAAATTTTGGTAGGTGCGACGAAACCAATCAGAGAGAAATTGTGCTTTAGCTAGATTGAACAGGGCCACGACGTGACGTGGATCGTTCTCGGGGCATTTTTCTAGAGCTTGGGTGAAAAGAGTAACGGAGGATTCAAGGTCTTTTTCGTCGTGGTTTCTGTAGTAGTCAAGAAGAGTGCGGTGCCCCTCATTCGTCAGATTTGTGACATTTGAGAGCGTTGAACGTCCTTTCCGGTCCTACGACAAGAAGACTCTTCAGAGAAGCCGTGATAGTAACAATATTTCACCTACACTATCGTCGACATGACTAGACATCCAGTGGTTACCATACCATCGTCGCGCGGAAACAAGGAGTGATAAGGAGTGTGACATGGATGCCTTGATCGTGAATGCTGTGGAAAGTTTAATGCTTCAAAGTGCAGCAGATGTACAGAAATTTCCTTCTTACGTCTAGTCCGCTCGAGTAAATCGGACACGCATGTCTCCAATATACCAAGAGGCTCTCCACTTCCTAACACTGGCGAAAACTCGAAAGATGCACAAAGAACCAGCCGAACTTTCGTGGATGGTGCAGACGGCCTGGAGAGTCATTAACACAGATAATCGCAGGACGAAAC
>JBBPLL010000407.1:0-25755 GCA_038089755.1 Leccinellum rugosiceps | reverse complement strand
TCGAAGGAGATTCCAGAACCCGAGGGGTGACCGAGATGTTGGCAACAGCGCTCCTGCCGAGGAAGGGTCTTGCGGGGGGTGCGGCAGGGCGCTCAGTCTGAAAGGGGTTCGTATAGAATGCCAGGAGTTCTAGATACGCGTCTTGTTGTCGTTCCAGCATGCCGTCCCAGATAGGGTGTAGGATGGGCCAGAGGGAGTCGACGGGGAGGAGAGCAATAGCGTCTGAGAAATGAGAGTGGCGAAGGATATTGAAACTTTGGTTTCGTAAGGTGAAGAGGGTGTCCATCACGGATGGCGAAACAGAAGAAGGAATAGAGCGATCCAAAGATATAAAAAGGTTGAGACGAGCATATGTGTGATATAGTTGAATTGAATTGTGAAAAGGAGTAGAGAAATGCTGAGAAGGAGAAAGGGCGAAAATGGCTCGTTCCACAGCAGCGAGAAGAAGGGGGTATTCCAGTACATTGGCAAACAAGATATTACAAATGGGGGCGTCAAATAGATTGGGAACGACTACGTCGAAAGGGGGGGAAGGGGGTGGCGAGACACGGTGAGAGGGGCGACGGTTGCGAGTGGGGATGGACATGATCTTACTGAGGGAAGTGGGTGGGATTTTGTCGTTTATAAGCGGAGAGCAGTTGCTGTGCATGGGAGAGATTTCGTTCGGTCTCCCAAGTGTTCTCCGATGACGGCCATCCTTTCCAGGCCACCAGGTACTGGTGGCGTCCTCGTGTTCCTCTGTGTGAGAGGATCTTGTCAACCTCATATTCTTCTTCGCCTTCTATCTCCTCAGGAGGTGGAGATAGGAAGTTCGGGCCGTGTTCGGGGGTTTCCCGATAGGACGATAGCTTAGAAGCATGGAACGTGTTAAGGATGTTCCAAGTGGGAGGGAGTCGGAGTTTGTAAGCAACAGGAGATAGTACCTGACTGATCTCAAAGGGGCCTTCATGGCGAGGGGCAAGTTTTCGAGAGGGGTATCGAAGGTGAAGGTTCTTGTTATCGAGCCATACCTTATCTCCGACTTTCCACGGGGTGAATCTGGAAGAGAAACATTCCTTCATAAGGCGTTGTGCCTTGTGATGGGCTTCTAAAGCCTCCTTGCAAGCTTCAGATAAGAGTGATAGTCGTTCTTCGAGATTGGGAAGGGAAGTCTTTCCAATTGGAGGATAAGCGCGAGGTTCGTATCCCAAGATAAGGGAGAAGGGGGAACGGTTTGTCACAGAATGAATGGAGGAATTATGACAGAATTCGGCCATAGGGAGGAGGTCGGCCCAGGTATCGGTCTTTCCATCGCAGAAGATGCGGAGATAGGTTTCGAGTTCTTGGTTGACTCGTTCCGTTTCTCCGTCGGTCTGGGGATGATAGGAAGAGGAGAGGGCGAGGTTATATTGGAGGAGGCGAGCGAGTTCTCTGGAGAAGGTGGAGGCGAAATTAGGGCCTCTGTCAGAGATAACTCGGTCGTGAAGGCTGAAACGAGGGAAGATGTATTTGAAAAATAGAGTGGCGATGTCTGCGGCGGAGGCCGTCTTATGGCAAGGAAGGAGGATTACCCCCTTCGTAAGACCATGGTCGACCACGACCAGAATAGAATCAAAGGCGGGCGGAGATGAGGGGGGTAGGCCGGTGATAAGGTCCATAGAAATTTGTTGGAAGGGGCGAGTAGTGGAGGAGGAAAGGGGAGAGAGAGGGGGGGCGGGGGGGTGTGTGTTCACCTTATGGGCTTGGCAAGTGCCACAGCTGGAGACAAAACGACGAACAAAGGAAGAAAGTCCGGGCCACCAGTAGTTGCGGGAGAGAAGGTTTTGTGTACATAAAATGCCACCATGACCACCAGCGGGCGATTCATGTAGTGACCGAACAATGTCAGTACGAAGAGGAGAGGGGACATAAAGACGGTTTTTAAAATAAAGTTTGGAATCGGAAAAGGTCCAGTCGGAAAGGGAGGAGCAAGGAAGAAGAGAAGTGCCTTCGTTGAGAGCGGTGAGGGCGGTGGAAGCAAAGGGGTCAGAGGAAGTAAGAGAGGAAAGTTTGGTAAGGACAGCAGTATCAATGGAATTAATAAAAAGAGAGTCAGGGAGAAGAGTAGCATCAAGATTGTCCGAGGAGGTGTCAACGTCGGCATGACGAGAGAGAGCGTCAGCAGGGGCCATGGCAGAGGCAGGTAGGTGGTGAAAGGTGAGGTCGAAGTCTTGGAGGAAGAACTGCCAGCGGGCATGACGGTGGGATAGTTTGCAAGGTTGGCGGAAGTAGGTGAGGTTTTTATGGTCGGTGAGGATGGTGACAGGACGGCCCGTGCCTTGAAGGTAGTGGCGCCATTCTTCTAGGGCATGGATGACGGCTAAGAGTTCGCGGTCATAGATGTCATAGTTTCGTTCGGTGGGGGAGAAGATACAAAAGAGGTAGGCGCAGGGGTGGAGATCGCCATTGGCGTCCGGTTGCATGAGGACTGCTCCAGACGCAGTGAGGGAGGCGTCAGTCATGACGGTAAAAGGGGAGGAGACGTCAGGCATGGCGAGGACGGGGCGGATGAGGAATGTGGATTGGAGAGAGTGGACTGACGGAAGGTTTGGGCCCAGGTGGCGGCGGACCCCTTGGTCATGAACGAGAGGGCGAAAGCTATTTGTTTGGCATCAGTGTCGTAGACGTCTTTGTTCACACCTAGGTAGTATGCTACGGAGTGTAGCCAAGAGGTGGCTTTGGTGTAAGAGCCGTCAAAGTGTTCAGGAGACGCAATGCGGAGCTCCGAGGGGCGAGACGAGGTTTTTCATTGACGAGGACATTTGTGGTGCGATGGGTGTGGGTGAGGGTGGTCTAGAGTCTGGGGGTAAGGTCAAAGTTGACCGCAAGTGTCGAGAGAGATCGAGAGTTTGATCAAGTTCTTCTTGGGAGGGAAGAGTACCAAGTTCAAGAGAGTCTCCTTCGTCCGTGGAATGGATCGAGGGTTCAGGGGAGGTGTCGGTGAGGGTAGGGTCGAGGGTTGTCAACGACGGAAGCGGTCGAAGACGTCGAGGGTCTGGGTTTCGAGGGAGTCGAGAAATGTTGGCGGCTTACTTCGGTGGTAGCCGAAAGGGGAAGCTAGATCTTTTGTTATGCTTGGTCCGGGTAGGAATGAGCGTAGCCTCTGAGACGAAGGTTTACTGCCTAAAGCAGCGGGATGAGGGATGACGATCGAGAGTCGTCAGGACGAGTAGCCGTGTAAGGACTACCGGAGAAGTCTTGCGTATCTGCGACGCGTGACTTAGTGAGGTCGAAATGCCTCCAAGGGATGTACTTGGCCTAAGGGAAGGTCAGTACGGGTTCAAGAGTAAAGCGGAGCGTCCAGTCAAAAACAGGACGAGGGCTTTCAGAGGGTCTTCCCGCAAAAGGGGTGGCTACGTAGAATAGGCTAGATTGCACAAGTACGAGAGTACAGGGAAGTGCAGAGGAGATCTAGCTTAGGGTATCTGAGTAGTGACGATGGGTTTTTATATGTATGGGGGAAATGAAGATGACCTAATACGATAGAAAGTCATAGAACATTATGGAACATGGATAAGTAATCCGCAGTAGTGAATGAGTCAGAATAACTGCGGATGAGTAAGTATACAAGCTAAGAATAGAAACATGACTAAGGATGACGAAGCGGATGAGTAATCCGCAGTAGGAATGAGTAATCCGCAGTATGGATGAGTAAGAAGCTGCGGATTAGTAATATACAGATCACGTGTAAGGCGAGTGGAACGAGTCGAAAGAAAAGAAATACGATAGGGGTCCAAGGTGAATCGTAACATACAGCTCTGTACAGCTCTGTAGATCCTATACAGCCCTGTATGGCCCTGTACAAAAGGGACATACCTGTACGCCTGTAGAATCCTGGAGGGGTTGGACAGCTCTGGACAGCTCTGGACAACCACACCTAGTTTGCTGATGTAGCAGACGTAGGTGGTGGAATGGACTGAGGAAGGGAATTAGGATCAGCAGACGAAATGGAACGCTCTACTTTATCCTCTTTGTCCGAAGCAGAGTTGGCATGGCTACCACCGCTGGAGTGTCGTGATATTGATGCTTACTGGTTTCGAACGGCTAAAAGCTGTGCATTGTCAGGAAGATGTGGCACATGATTACGCTGGCGGTGCTGAGTGACAATGTCGTTTACCATCCCTGATCATCTCATTAGTATGGCACACCAAGCTAGAGTTTGCTTACTTTGAGGTGGTGCCACTGGCACAGGACGGGAAGTTGGAGGCTGGTGGGTGTCTGCAGTGTAGTTGAATATAAATAATTGTTAAGTTAAAAGCCCATACTATGAGACGATTACTCACCTCCATTGCAAACAATTGATTCTGTTAACCGCTCATCCTTGTCTGGGGATACTTCATCGATCACAGGAACTCCATCACAGTTGCCATCATGTGGTTGCCAATGCATTCTTGTGTGCTATGATTCGTTCAGACATCTAGGGCAGTTTGAAAAGGAAGTATCAGACTGACCGACGGTGTAATCCAGGAACGTGACCAGGAGTTCTCCAAGGGATGTGAACTCAAAGATGAGTTTAGCAACATCACGAGTGACAAGGCGGGATAAAACCCGAAGCTGAAACTTGGAGTCTCGTGGGAGTGCCGAGGAAAGGAAATGCGTCGAGTAATTGACTTCAATCACGCCTGTATTGGTTGGGAGAGTGCCCTTGACTTGTTGCTCGCTGACGAGCTTGGGAACACCTTCAATGCCGTGCTGTTCTAGTTTATGTAAGATCATCCCCTCCATGTACTTCCTAAGGGGATCGATCCAGGAATCCTTGATTGCGACTTGCCACCCATTTCTATCATTCGAGTTTATTTCGCCCTCCCAGACTGTCGTCCCATGACCGAGTAGGCTGTTGGAGATCGCGAGAACACTCCTAAGCCAGATCTTGTGGCTTCTTCCGTGCATATCAGTGATTTCCAACCATTTGATCCTCTTCCCTCCTTGCTCCAGAAATGGTTTATCATCTTTGTCACTATCGTCGTCCAACTGATATCCGTCCTGTGGATCAAGCAAAAGAAAACCCTTGGCATCAGATCAAGGCTGATTCCTGAGCTCCGACCCATCCAAAGCTAACTTTGAGTTGGGATCTGCCATGCCCCACTTGATCGATGTGTCAAAACTGATGATCAAATGTAATGCCAATGAGGATGTGGAGGAATGACCATGGCGCAGAGTTGATGTTGAAGGGACACATTGAAATGGAGCCACCACCGCGATGAAAAGTGGTTAGATACACGGAGGATCCGAGAATGCATATACATGAAACAAAATGGCACCCGTCTTGGGTGCCCAGGAGGCACGACACCTTGTCAGCGATCTCTATGAATGACTCCTTTTCTCTTTTCAGGTCCGCTCAATTCTTCACCTCGCAGAATGTAATGACTTGTTCCCAGTTCTGATTGTTGAAGGCCCTGAATGTCTCAAAGTGGCACATAATATCGGGCTTCCTCGCCACATATGTGCCATCCAAAGGTTTCATCACGGATGTAGCATCCCATCTGCTGTGTTCAGAGGTCAGTGACTCGACACTTAGTCCAACAAAATCGACAAATGTACAAAAAAACCAGTTGACATACTTCTTGCACAGCAGTGCACACGCTATTCAGGAAAATCGCAAAGTCCGCTTCGGTAATCATCTTCTTGAATTTAGGGTAACAGATCCATTTTTTGGGGCCTGTACCACCGTAGAGTCCTCGTGCTTCTAGTGTCTGGAATAGGGTTGCTATCATGATGTCATTTGAAAGTAGAAGGCATTCTGGGTACAAGAAGTTCAAAAGTGTGATGCCTTCGTCAACAGTTGTGAGTTGCACATTGGCCTCTTGGGTGTCGTTCTTCAGCAACTGCATCAGCAAACTATGATTTCTGATACAGTCATAACAGAAGTCTTCAGATGTCTACAGTGTGTTACAGACTTTCAGACCCCTACAGGCCTGTCCAGCCTCACTGCTATTTTTGGTCAATGATTGTACTAGCTGAGTGACACTGGTGTCACAGTACTGTAGAAAAAAGTTTTCAGTGGGAGGATCTTGGTAGAGAAAATCACACAAGGAAGCACATCACAAATTCATACTAGTACTACTAATATTCTGGGAATTGAAGCTGGACTAAATTAGTACTTCAAACCAGGAAATTCACACAATCCAAGTCTCTATTTCAATGTAAGCATAAGTGTAATTCTCAACTTGAAGTGCATACTACTAATTTTGTGAGTGCCGGTGTCTCAAATAGCAACCCCTACTACAAATCGTGATACCCATGTGCTGGTCAATAACTCATCCTCATCGAGTCAATCCCTATCATCACATCATCCCACAATATCTGTGAGCAGTATGGTAACTTGAACCCCTACTTGTACCTTGTATCCCGAAACTCAATGATGGCCTTGATATGTTGCAATATAGTTTGCACCCCATTTCTTCTTCTGTGGCCTGAGTTTCAGATGAGAGAAGGGATGATGATCTGTTGTCGATTATGCATTGGTCAACCAGAACCACAACTCTAGGCATGTTTGCTCACCTTTCACTCTTCGCCTGGATAATTGTCAACGGTCCACAACCTGACCTGAATACGAGAACTTGGTGTTCCACCCCAGCATCAATCGGATCCATGAACCTGTTGCAGGTCACACAGACAAAAAACAGGAACATACGCGGTTCGTAACCTTAACATGCTGCATAGACTCCCCATCCAAGAAGTCATCCGCATCCTCTCGACCGCTTTGTGATCATCGAGCACAGCCTGGTCCCGCTCGTCGATAACGACTGCGACTTCCCCACCAAGCGCATTTCGGAGGCAGGCGAGCTGGCCCAGGTATGCACAGAGGACGACAATGTCACCTTCCACGTAGTAGCAGCCCTGTCTGGAGAAAACAGTAGTAGTAAGCAGGAGAAAAGATGGTGTCGGACAGCCTACCAGAGGAAGTAGAGCACAAAGTCTCTGATCATTTCCACCCTGCATTCAGTGCGTGAGTCCTTTGCAACGCTTTGTATGATGTATGTTCTTATCTTGTACATGTTGTACTTGCTCGTGGCATCATCCATGCCAGTGCCACCATTCTCTCTGTGGCTATGGGTGACGAAGAACACGTTCTTCATCATGCCCTGGACATCGCGCCAGGCGCTCCATTAGTGAAACGTCGAACCTACACAGCTTGCTCCCACACGAGGGGTGCATTGGCAGTGCTAGAAACAAACCAATCAAACCAAAATCAATGTCAAAGTTCACAAGGTGCATACCAAGTCGTTCAATGTCGGACACATCTGGAGGGGATCACCGATGAGAATGAGGTGTTCCACTGAGGGCACAAGGCTGCCCAGCACGTGTGCCTCGAGGACTTATCCAGCTTCCTCGACCAGCAGCACTTTCAGTGCCAAGGACTATACAGTAGTGAATGATGTGATCAAGATAATTTATACGACTTCACCACACATCTTTAGCAACGTTCCAAGCTTGGTTGCACCTGTCGTCGTGCATCCGGTGATCTTGACACCATACAACAACTCGCATCGGACCTATGCATATGTTTAAGCGGGTGTACAATGCCATCAGATAACATAAATTTCACAGACCTCACCGTTGTCAAGCAGTAGGTCGAATCCTGAAAGGTACGGTCAGGATATCGTCCACTCTCAGGCCCGCGAAAAACCTGGAGGGGTCGTTCACAAGAGATGGGTGAGGAGAAGGATCCTCTGTCTGTAGCTCATTGACAAGCAGATCCGAGACTGTTGTTGGTGCGCTGCTGGCGGACACAGACGCAGACGGCCCAGACATCAGAGCCGGGGCATTCTGTGTCGCCGAAAAATTGTCGTTTGTATCTTGCTTGTCAGAGAACTTAGCGGACATTCACATTTTCTCGGGCTCCACATCGAGCCACTCACCTTCTGACCCCTCCGACTCGGTCTCCTCTGAAGAGTCATCGTTCTCATTGTTTCCGGTAGTAGTCTCTCCCGACAGTATTTTGAATGGATTGGAACGGATTGACGGGCCAGGCTCGGGTTCAGGTAGGGTGAACAACCGTGGATCAGCATAAACAGCGGGACTGGTGAAACTCGATGTCCCCGCCATTCTTCCAGAATGCATGGATCGAAGTGTCCTCCTCGATCACTTGTCACCTCTGACCCTGCTTCTGCCACCATTCTCCAGACTCCGATTCCTCATTCAAGAGTCCCTTGACGACAGGGATCCACTGGCTCAGTCATCACCACATGATGTTCCGCATGGAAGAGCAACAAATACTTTCTGGTTTCCGGAGAGTTTGACTCGAGGTCTACGTCGTGAATGTGTTTCATCAGATTGCAGATCTTCGTCCTCACGTTCTTGAGCTCGCGGTACTTGGCAGAGGAGCCAGGACCGAGGCAAGATTGTCCGATGGCCATATTGCACATTTCGATAGAATACTGGCCGATGCGCTCATCAGACGTGCAAGAACCCAAGTGGATGATGTTGTTCGTGGTCCCCGCATCGAGGACGGAGCAGAACATGTGGTCGAGTGCATGGTTCGTGAACGCAACCATGAGGATGTAGCCAATGCCGTTCGCCACAAACACGCGCAGGAGCTCGACTCCCGTGTAGCTCTAGTAAGATCGAGGAACAATTTGTTAGCTCGAGGCATTAGTTTGTAGTCTAAGTAGAGATCACCACCTTTCCAGTTTCAGGAGGTCTGAGCTGGAATAGCGTCAACAAATGAGCTCATACTGAATCCAGAATACCTCGACTCACCCTCGGATCAACACGAGTTCCCTCGTCAGTGATGCAATGACAACCACTTTCGCAGTGGCAATGTTCTTGATGGCGGAGCAGGGCGGCAAATAAGTCAATGCTGGCTCATGTGGGTGGGAGCAATGACCTGAAAATGATTGAGTGACAAAGAGTATCTAGACCATTCCTTGTCAAGGGATTGGTCCGTCCTTTTCTAGTCAGGAGCGAAACGACGTAGTATCTGCACCCGATTCACATATGTAGTATTCACGAGAAAGAGAAAGCGTTGAACGTACCATGCACTGTCTCACCCTTTTGAGCCATGTCGGGGTCTTGCAAAAACGCTGGGGCCGATCCAAGATACAACTATGCAGAAATGAGGTGCACATAGTTGATCAGATAAGCATACAGATTACCGTGTACCAGCTCCGAAGCATACCAAACAGGCGCCAAGTTGGTAAACAAGCCTGCATAAACATCGCCCCCAGCAGATTGTAGCAGGTCTTGATGTTGTCAGTCCTCGACAGTCCGATCGGGTATGTAGCGACTGTGACTTGTTCAACTTGATGTATGAAGGTCGATGGTACGAGTGAGAAACCTGAAAGCATGGAGGTCAAAGTTCGAACACGGAAAACGGACAAGTTACATGAACTGCAAGAATGCGGATGATATGAATAACCAATGGCCTGATGATCCCTGACGGAGAGACACGGTGTTCGTTCAACCATGTGGATGAATTGGCTTAGGAATAAGAGGTAGAGGATGGTCGAAGGCGGGAGGATCATGCCTATGCATGCATGCACGTAAACTGACATCCAGGATGAGCCTGTCAAGTTCCTCAGTAGTCGAAAGAAATAGTCGAAAGAAGCGCTGAGAACAAACGGCGAAGCTCGAATTGGTCAAGTCACATCTTTCTAATCAACCGTCTAACACTAGAAAACACTAACTTACTAGTAACTAATACAAGCCTAGAACGTACAACACTTTCAATTATCGAAACAAACTCGTGGTGCACAAACTGAACAAATATAACAGATAAGACGAATGTAAATACGGTATAGCAGGCATATACCCAGTTTTTGACGCTCAGATTATATGGCTAATGACATGCACATACTACAAATTAGCTGGTGCAAACTTAGCTTGAAGGATGACTCACCAAGGGGAAGATTTCTGCGTCATATGTCATTGCGGATGTGGCCAATGCTCATATCAGCGTCCTCCAACCATTTTTCTGCCATCTCTGCGCGGCAACGGTACAAGTTGATGAATGCGGTGTGTTCCTCGAGAATGCAGTTGGTAAGGTGTTTCTGCGCTTGTCGTACTTTTCTCTTTGCCCAAGCAGCTTCTAAGGCAAGCTTTGCTTCCTCACATTCGGTTTCGGTGTCGAGGCTAGAGTCAGAATCAGAGCTGAGAGATAACTTGAAAGCAGTGTTCTTTAAATATTAGATGAGTACATAATACAAATACCGAGATATATATGTACTCACCTCCTCAGCTCTGCATTCGTCAGATACCCTCAAGATATGCAAACAGTGATGACCGGAGCCCACGGCCGTGCTAGAATCGGGCATGGATATCTTGCGAGGGTCGAAGGTCGAAATCCGTGCAACAGGAAGATGCGAGCTAGTTTGGCAGTTGCCGAACACCTCTTACCTTCATGCCTTCATGCCCGAATTGCGGAAAGCACTACAAGAATGCTTCCAGTGTCACGCGCCACCTTAGCCAGCTGAGGACATCCTGCTTAGACTCTATCCATAACCTGGTTCAGATTATGATTCCATCAGGAGAGTACTCGGATCTTGATGAGTTGGACGGTTGCGCTTCTGATTCGAACATTCTCCCAGAGCTATATAGCGATAGCATAGACGTGGACTTGGTTTGTTACTCGGAAAACATGGACGAAGGCGGTCAGGGGTTTGTAAGGGAAGAAGTCGTCGATGAATATGTTGGGGCCGCAGTCGGGTATGGTGAAGGAATGACATTCATGGACCTTTTTGACAGGGACAAATTCGCCAAAGAGCGAAAATCAAACCTTTTCTATCCTTTTTCGGGGAAAGAAGACTGGGAAATTGGACATTACCACCTCGTGTCGGGTCTCAGTATGGCCGCTATTGACAAGTTTTTGGCCCTGGATTGGGTATGATGACCGCTTGCTAGAATCATCCACTTTGCGCTGAGCCTTCTACAGATCAAGACCTTACCATTATCCTTTCGGACAGCGAAAGAGCTTCGCAGTCGTGCTGAACTCCTTCCCCGAGGTCCACAATGGAAGTGTCAAGAGATTCCAACGTTGTACCCAACAAAGTCACCCGTTTGGCTATATTGGCGCAATCCCATCGAACTACTTGAAACGCTTTTTGGAAACCCTTTGTTTCGCGGAAAGATAGATCTTGTACCTCGAAAAGTGTATCAGACAGCAGATCGTCTAGTATGAGTGTACAGCGAGTGGATGACGGGAGATGCTGCCTGGGACATGCAGGTACGTCCGATGACCTTAGTGACTAAATTCATTCCTCTGAACTGCTACCTAGTCACGCGTTCCTGATGGTGCTACGATCCTGGGTACGGTCTTGTCCTCAGACAAGACTAATATTTCGGCATTGACAGGCGATCGAGTCGCCCATCTGCTATTAATCAGTCTTGCAAATATACACTCCTCCATCCGACTTAAACACTCTTTGAATGCATTTCTACTTGCTGCACTGCTTCCAGTCCCGAAATTCATACATGCTAAGCCACGCATGCGTGGCGTGTTGGAGGATCAACTTATACATCAATGTCTAGACATTGTCCTTGCTCCACTGAAGGCCGCGGCGACACTCGGGGTAATGATGTCTGATCCCGTTGGTATCCTTCGGTATTGCTTCCCGCCGATTGCAACCTACATAGTCGACACACCAGAAGCAAGAATGCTTTCGATCGTTCGTGACAAGACTTCGCCATTCACAGTGGCCATGTATACTCAGTTTGGGGACAATTTTCGACATCTTCCTCGTACTGCTGAACGCACGGCACGCCAGCTTGCGTGTATCACCGCCGACCCCGATGATCTTGAGGAGTACTTCAAGCAATGTGAAAAGTATTGCCTCAACGGAGTCTTTAAGCCGTTCTGGATCGACTACCCCCTTGCAGAGCCCTCGAATTTTCTAGGTCCTGAAGCCCTCCATCATTTCCACAAGGAATTCGGGGATCATGATGTACGCTGGTGCATCCACGTCTTGGGTCCAGAAGAAATCGACTTTCATTTCTCTATTCTCCAGCCGATCACAGGTTACCGTCATTTCCATCACGGAATATCGCGCGCCAAGCAAGTCACTGGGAAAGAGCATCGTCATATGGAACGATACATCATTGGCGTTATTTCCAGTGCTGCACCCCATGGCATGGTTACCGCTATTCGAGCACTCATGGACTTTCATTACATGGCTTTGTGCCTGGTCATCAGCGAGAATGGTTGTAATCGAATTGCGGCCACGCTTGGAGAGTTCCACACTTACAAAGATGCCATCCTGGCTGCAGGCGCTCGCAGAGGCAAGAACAAGCCGATCGATAACTGGTACATCCCCAAACTTGAGCTTATGCAGAGCGTGGTGCCGAGCATCCGCACCAATGGTCCAATCTTCCAGTGGTCCGCAGATCCCACAGAACATGCGCATATCACTGAAATCAAATCCCTGTCGCGCAGCACCAACAACAACAACTACAGCCCACAAATTTGCCGGGCCCTCGATCGTACCGAAAAGTGTCGGCGTTTTCAGCTCGCAACTACGATACAGTCTTCCGAACTGAACCCGAATGACGTCTATGATAATGGAGGCAACATCGAAGAAGACATATTGGAATCGGATGATAACAATGACGACAATAAGATCCCACTCAGTGATCATCTGCAGCGGTCTGTGAGCAATCTATTTCTCAAAGCTGAGGAAATGCTAGCACATGTCAACCCCCACACACCACGTCCACTTCGTGCCTTTGTCTCTGGTTCTGTAGCTTTCAGCATCGGTTATAATCCCTCAATTACGCACATGCTTGTCGATGATGTTGCCAATAAGTTCCATCTACCAGACCTTCGACAAGCCCTTTCTGACTATTTCGACCGTGAGAGGCAAGGTACGCAAGCAATCCATCCAATTGGAGGGCCTTGACGTGCAGGTGTTGGCGTCCCCCTTCCTTTCGATCATGTTCAAGTGTGGTACAAGGTCCACTTACAGAGGGCCTCGTTTCACTCTTCAAATGTTCTATTACCACTGCAAACAGTGAATGCAATGCCCCCGAATCAGCATTGGCCTCATGGTTGACATGACGCTGTCTTAGTCTGCACTGATGCAAATCAACACTGGCCTCGAAGTGGGCTTGAAGGTACACACGTGTTTGCACATCAATGTCGGCACTTATTTTCACACATTTTAGGCCACAAAGTTGTCGAGATCCAGCTCGTGTTGCATCCTCTTCCACGCGGAAATGTTTGGAACGACTGCTTTCTGGCCTATGTCCAGCGGTTTGATTTTGTCCCACAGCCGAATGGAAGCCATGTCGATAAATACACACAGCTCCCTGTAATAAAACGTGCAGTACGATCCAATGATCAGGCGATGGGAGATATCATCCCTCTCAGCCAAGTCAGGGAGCTCGTCAACATCATCCCTTGCTTCGGAGCCAGGGCGCAGTCCCACTTTACAAAATCAAACAGCACACATCATTCTTCCACATTCTTTCTGAACAAGTACTTTATGAAAGATCAATATTATGCCTTATCACATTTTTTGTAGTAGCTACTTATCGAATAGTATTGGTGTATCAATTGAAGCAGTACCGTGACTGACCAACGTGTGGTGCCACTGTGCACGCCTGCGCGAGCCTGTGCAAGTTTTCCATTTTGAGCACAATGAAACCTTGGATGCCAGTGCCTGCCATCCACATCAACAACGACCACGATGGATGCTCAGCGTTCTTGGCTGGGCAGTTTGGGCTCTATGTTTGTCAAGATGAGCTCGCCACTCACTCTTGATAAGTCGGTCAACGTGAACCAACTTAACATCCTCCTCAAAAGAGAGCTTCACGACTGCATTATCGATGAAACTCATGCCTCCACGGACGACACCTATCCCCTCTTTCATATCTTTCCGAAGGCTCAAATTTCGCAGTCAGCCATCGAAAATCTTTGGAGCTCCACTGACAATGGACCCGTACACTTGTACAAGAAGGGTCAATGGAACATTTCTCATTTTTCCTACGCAGACGGAGAGGTTGAAGAAGCCCCGCCACTCCTTCGTCCCTCCAAGTCCGACTATCTGGAGGACATTACTTCTGATGAAGCACCGGTGGTACTGGACCGGGACATAGAGGCCGCATGGGCGGCTGGAAAACCGCCATACGCTGACTCCGAGACAGAGACGGAGACGGAGACGGAGGACAACGCTAACTCGGACGACTGTGTCAACGACCAAGATTATGCCCCTGGTCTGTCCTCCTCAAGTATCGACTCGGATGCATCTGAATACCCTAGTCAAACCTCTACTACCACCGTACCTGTACCGAAGAACAACATGTCCTCAGAGAGACAGTACGCCCGTTTTCTCAACGCCCTCGTATCTGTGCTACGCAGTCTTGTAGTGGGCCCTCGCCATTCATACCCAATAATCAATGGAAATCGTACCTTCTCTGCCGCATATTCCACAGTACCTATATTTCATGATCTCGGCCCATGCAAACCGGATCTCGTTATCATCGAAAGCAGACAAGAATGCCTGTTGGATGATATCTCTTGGGAGGATCCCAAGCTTATCATGGAGCTGACTGAGGAAGAATATACGCCGACGTCACGCATCGCATTCACACTCCATTCCAAAGCCTATCTCATGTTACGGTCACAGCTGTGGCATCGCTTCGTCCTAGGCTTTTCGATCGCTCACAACCTAATGTGGATCCATTATTACGATCGTTCCGGTGCAATCATATCTCGGCCCATCAATATCCACGAGAATCCTCGCAAGACTATCCGTGCAATCTCTGCCGCTGCTTTTGCCGATCGTAGCTACATCGGTTTTGATCCGACTATCAAAATTTCTCCCCCTCAATTCGTGGAAAAGCCTCACTCTCCGTGTGCCACATCTTCTGACGCCCAGCATCTAGTCCACCCACCCGGACCCACTTCCGACGCTCAGCATCAAGCGTACTCTGATTCCCCCCCTCCTGAAAGGTAAGTACACGATCCTACTTCCGAGTCTGTTCAGCGGGTTCCTCTTCTAACACTTGTTCATCATCCTTCAGAGATGCGCAAGCTGTTCCCCCTCCCTCTGCTCTCCCAACAAAGCCAATTGGCTGGGTTCTCGGCCCTGATGGGGAAAAGTACGAAATCCTGAAGATGGTATGGGCTAGTCAGGGTCTAGTTGGCCGCAGGACAGCCTGCTATTGTGTCAGGAATCCTGTAGACGGTGAGATATTTGCGATGAAGGATTACTGGGTGGATAACAGCCAACCGGAACATGAGTTGAATATGCTCCAACGGCTCCATGGCATTCAAGGTATTCCCATCAAAGTCAAGGCTTGGAGTGTCGAGTTTCGGGGAGAAGCGGATTCAACAATGCGCATCTGTTGATTATACAAGCACCTTACAACGAATGTCAAGATGGCGATTGGGATGGGGAGAACTCATCGTCGCATCCTTATGACACCTTTCGCGATGTCTATCGTGAATTTTGCTTTGGTCGAGGAATTAGTCTCAGCTGTTTGTGACATTGTGAAGGGTAATTGATCTCTCTCTGTGTTCTCCACCTGAACCATTGCTTACGATGACCTTAGCTCATGCAGACAGTCTCACTCGTGGTGTTCTCCATCGAGACATCAGCATCAATAACTTGATGCTCTATTGGGCCGCTCTTGTCATGTTGGATACCGCTATCTCAGCCGATGTCGAGGAAAGCGCGGTCACAGTTGCAGGACGGGCAGATTCTGCTAGCACTTCGCAGGGAGTCGAGGAAATCGCAGCTGACTTGGAATCGCATCTCAGAAAGGGACTTCTCGTTGACTTCGACTATGCAATGTTGACCGATGGAAAAACATTCACGTTCAAAGGAACGGTAAGTGTACTATTTTCCTTCCTTGGTCCATGCCAATGTCTCATATTCACAGGGAACGTTGCCGTTTGTATCCTACTGCATCCTCAAGATTCTTCAAAGGAATATTGAAGCCAATGCTACTAGCGGCCACCAACAAAAGCAGATCATTGACCATCAACCAGCGGACGACCTAGAGTCGCTATTCTACGTCATGGTCTGGATCTGTGTGCTCTATGATGGACCAAACAACAGCCCACGAACGGATATTTCTTTTCAACGTACACCCTTATACAAGTGGGCAGAGCAAGACTTCGTGCGTGGGGACTTTTCAATGTGCTTGCTCTCCAAGTTTCAGCTCATGACGTTGTATGACATGGCGGCGCTAACGGATTACATCACCCCTTACTTCAAGTGTCTTGAACCGTTTCTGCTTGAGTGGAGGAATCGAATTGGAATGTCATTCGATAAGAACAACGCAGTTCCACCGGTGCAACATTCTGATGTCCTCGAAATTTTGAACAAGGCCCTTGAACATATCCGTGCTGGTAACACCACCCCAACCGCAGTTGATTCATTGGATGTTGACCCCGCCACCCCTGACATGCACGATGTAGTTCCTCCTCCTCAACCTGCACAGAAACGAGCAAAATACGCGATCCCCCCAAGTGATTGCCAACTCCGCTCACGAAGCGCAGGTGTTAGCTTGGGCGAAACGCTCGCAAAAAGGGTACCTCCCAAGAAGCGTAGCAGAGACGTCAAGTCTTTCAGACATAAACATTCTGCAGGTTAGGTGTCCAATGCTCTCGCTACTCAACACTCTGTCATTCAATTTTTTTGTATCACTTCGTCTAATGCTACGATGGTGTCGGTACAGATATGACTCGTCACGTGTATTACATAACGACCTCAATTATACCAGCCTTCGTGTTCGCTCTTTGAATTTGTTTTCTTTGTCTCTTTACAATGTCGAAGCGCAAGTCGTCCGTTGGCGGCGATGGTGCGGCTGGCAACTACACTCGAACTAGTGAAAGGTCCAATAGAGGACAAGGCGGTAGGACTGACCAATTGACGAGAGTCGCTGAGGCCCTCGTCGCGAAACCACTACGCAAGAAGGCCAGAAGTTCCGGAACAGTTGACGAGCCTGTCAATCCTATGGTGCCTGTGAATATGGACAATTCACGCTCGAAGCAGAGGTCTCTAAAGGTATGGGTCTTTCTCTAATATCTCAATAACGAATCAAAGTAACATTGCTCAGAGCAATGGTGTGCTACATTCAACCACCGCTGACAACTTGGTGAGCGTAATGGTATTCAGGACGTATCCAATAACTGATAACACATTCAAGAAGGTCAAGGTCACCGCTGTGAAGAATGCCGACAGCACAGTGAGTATGATTTTATTCTCTCTGTTGATCCTACAGGCTATGTGACAGGTCTCTGGTAACAAGAAACTGAAAGCTCCGGCGCCCATCAGAAAACCCACAGTTCCAAATGGACACTTTGGATTTCGACCTGCCGGGGCAGAAGCAGTCAAGACCTCACGTTCTTCGCAGCCTACTCCAGCTGTACCCGGGAGATCATTATATTGTTCACCAATCGCAAGTCAATCACGCTCTCAGAAAGTCCCCCAGGAATCTCAGACAGGATGGGATGGTTCAGATCTTGATACAGACACCCACCCGCTACGTCTCCCCTTGTTGAGTCACGATCCTGACCTTCAGTATGAGGATGAGGCCGAGATTACTTTCAATTCCCCTGATCTCGAAGATGATGATAGGAACAAAAGTGATCCGGATGTTCCTGCCGATGTCGAAGTCGATAACAATGATGCAGACGGCGATGCCCATGATGGTAACGGTGTGGACCTTGGGGACGTTGATGGGGGTGCCACTGCCTCTGACGGGCTGTCCGAAATGGAATATAACGATCCTCCAGTTCCTCAAGTCAATTCGAAGACAGTGCGAGTACACGTTGATAACGACAAGGTGAGGACTCATTCTCAGTAGTGGATCATTCTCATTTTTCTTTCGATATAGAGGCCCCATCACGGCGACGTTCTCCAGAATCATCACAAGAAGAACGGGCGTCCCCGTGCTCCTAATGAGGATTATCTCCTTTGCTTGAGCACGGCAAACCCTCTACAGCAACCCAGATCTGGCGCAAACACTTCTCTTGAGGATGAGGATGCCAGTGAACCCAAGAAATCCAAGGCTCCGAAATACTCCAAGACTCGGAAGGAAGATATCAACACTAGCCCGACTACATTGGCGTTTTATCCGCATCACTGGAAGGCTCTTCTGCGACACGCGAAATCCGAGATGCGTCTTTATTGTGCTACAGTCAACTTATTCACCCCTCTCGAAGTCATATTAGAAGACAGCGCACGGGAAATATTGTCTCAATCACTCGCTAAGTGGAAGGAGGAGGAACGGGGTCTTGAAGAAGATTCGTGTTATTAATCTACATTTAACCGTCCCTCACCACAGCCTAGGTATCTACAGTGTTTACAAACTCGACATGCACAGGCTTATTGCCGACGAATGTGCGAACTTCCGGAGTGTTTTGAAGAAAGTGGCTATTGCTGCTGTGAACAAGCATTATGATCTTTATCCGAAGTCGGGCGCCATCAAGGACCATGCGGCATACTTCAAGCATGCGAAACGGGCCGCTGCTGCCTTGCTCTTGGAGAGTGACTTTTTGTGAGATGGCCTCGATGAGATGGTATGTAAATAGGGTCTCATTTAACACGAGCCTGACGATTTGAATTAGGGTAAACCGTGCAATTTCGCGCACCCAGCAATTAGAGAGTGCTGCCTTCAAATATATTACAAGTCGTTGAAGTTCCCACTCGGCAGGAAGAAGCTGTTCAAACTCGGTATTCCCTTGATCGCTGTCGCTATGGTCACTACTGCCATACGTTTAATATGCTCGTTTTACATCTTTCTGACAGTATCTTTCAGATTATGCATGTCCTGAAGTCCGTTCAGATACATGGTAACACCAAGTCAGTCCCAGCCATCAATGCTGACAGCTGCGTCTCCGACTATCAGAGTATTCAAAGGAGCCTCATTGTGGTCGATAATGATCCCCACCACGGACAAAGACTCCGCAAGATGTTGAAAGAATGGGGTATGGAGGGATCGTGAGTTCTTCTGTTATTCAACCTTATTTGTGTTGTTTCTAACTTTCGAATGCTTTTAGGTTTACTACAGACATCACTGACGCTGCCGATTCCGATAATGCCATCACACTCAAATTGTAGTAAACGACGATGTTACTTTGTTCGCATGTTTGTAATGACATTCCTCAGTGATTTTTTCTCCCACGGGTATGTCCGCACGATGCAACGTCACGACGACTTCCTCTTACATGACCAAACCCCGATGCGGCGATGATGGTGAGCACATTGCTGCTCGTTCGTGTTGAGTTCCCTTACTCACTACCCCTCGTTGTCGCTGCCGTCGACTCAATGACAACGTGTCGTCTGACATGACGGTATGCCATGGTGCGATGCGGCAGTGACTGCGCCTCTCCCGGTCCTCTTCGAGCCCCTTGCTCATCCCTCGCTAGCAGCGTTGACTGGACCACGACTCGATGACCACGGTGACAATAATGGTGAGCCTCTTTTGGTCATCTTCAAGTCCCTTTCTTACTCCTCCCTGTCACCATCGACTTGACCATGAGTCAATGACCACGGCGACGATGAGCTTCTCCTCGTCTTCGTCGAATTGCTTTCTCACCCCTCGCTGTCGTTCGACCATGACAAGACCACTTGACAATGCAATGTGATGCAGTGATGATGGTGAGTAAGTCCCTCATCCTCATCAATTCCCTTGCTCACCCTTGGTATCGCCGTCGGTTCGACCATGACCACGACGAAGCGACATGATGCGACGATGACGGTGAGACGTCTCGCGTCCTCGCCAATACCTTGCTCACTCCTTGCTATCGCCGTTGGTTCAACCACCACTTGATGATGATGCGACATGACGCAATGATGACGGTGAGCACGTCTCTCGTCCTCGTCAATTCCCTTGCTCACCCCTTACGATCGCCGTTGGTTCGACCACGACCACGATGAAGACGGTGAGACGTCTCGCATCCTCGTCAATCCCTTTGCTCACCCCTTGCAATTGCTGTTAGTTTGACCACTTGACAACGATGCGACGAAGCTGGTGAGCACGACTTGCATCCTCGTCAATCCCTCTGCTGACCCCTTGCCATTGCTGTTAGTTCGACCGCTTGACGATGCGACGTGACGCAACGATGACGGTGAGCAAGTCTCTCTCGTCTTCATTAATTCTTTTGCTCACTCCTTGCTGTCGCCGTCGGTTTGACTACTTGACGACCATGCGAGGTGACGCAACGATGACGGTGAGCACGTCTCCCATCCTCATCAATTCTCTTGCTCATCCCTTGCTATCGCCGTCAGTTCGACCACTCAATGATGGGATGTGACGCAATAATGACAATGAGAATATTTTTTGTCCCCGTTAATTCCCTTGTTCACCTCTCCCTGTAGCCTTCAGTTTGACCACAACTCGACGACAACCGCGAACGACACACGACACAACATCGATGACGCATCAACATGACAACAATCGTACGATAAGTAATCGTTATCATCCTCACCATCCTAACTCTCTTCCCTCGCTCGCGCAGATGACATAATGGCTTGACGACGATGATCGGCGCAAACGCGAACGGCATGACGATGCGACATGGCACCACACGACATGAAGGTTCGTGACGATGCGATGCAAAGACAACGAAGACGATGGCATAGGACCGACGAATGATGACGAAACCGGATGATGATGAGATGACCGACACGACGACTATTATGATTCTATGCCACCGATGTGATATAATGCAGATGGTAGGCACTACTAGTACTACCCTACTGGTATAAGTGTTGTAGAACAGTATCCAAATGTACTAAAAATGCATGGTAATGATGCTGTATAGAGCACCTTGAGTGGAAGCAAAACTTTACACTGGCAGGACCACACAATGACCATGGATTTACAACATGGCTAGCCAGGCCAATACATAGCTGAAGTAAGTCTGGACTAATGATTGACAGACTTTGATCAATGCTGTGGGATTTAGATGAACTTGTACAGGCTTACAACAAGGTTGACTTAGACTTGGCAAACACTGAACAGACCTGTACAGATAGAATGGAATGGAATGTTCACTCTCAAAGTAAATTGTGAGCAGGCCTATATATGAGCTGTACAAGGCTGGACAGGTTTGCCCAAATTGAACATACTTGAAACACTGTAAAATCCTGGATAGCTTGGCCAAGCCTGGGCAGGCTTGGACACTTCACTATAGTTTGCTGATGTGGTCCATCGTAGTGTGGTACCAGTCAGTTTTGCACCTGAGCAGGGCGGGTATCATTGAGATCTGTAGCTTTCGTTAGTTTTCTCGAGCCACTTCTAGTCCCTCGAAGTGCTCACAGTCACTAAATTGTAGGGGGTGGCTTGTAGTTGCGGTAATTTGCACCTAGGCAGGGCATGTACCGTCGAGATCTGCGACTTTCGGTGATTTTTCTTGAGCCTCTTCTACTCCCTCATCGAAGTGCTCACCGTCACTGAATTGTAGGGGGTGGCTTGTGGCTGCAAAACCTGTCGCAATTCCGAAACATTTAACGTTTGTTGATTCGGTTTGGATTGGGTAAGACTGATTACTCACCTAAGTATTTGCTATCTGATTGGCTGTTGGCAATGTTGAAGGATCCAGGGCGGGCACTGTCGAGATCTGGGGCTTTCGGTTTCTTGAGCTTCTTTTACTCCTTTGTTGAAGTACTCACCGTTAGTAACTTAGTGCAGGGGATGCCCTGTGGCTGCAAAACCTGTCGTGATTCCGCAACATTTAATGTTTATTGATTCGGTTTACTTTGGTAAGACTGATTACTCACTTGAGCGTTCGCTATCTGATTGGCTAATTGACTGGCTGTTGGGGATGTCGAATGCATCAGTGGGCAGACCTTTACACAGCCACATTTGGTTGAAAGTATTTGAGTCATAACACAACCACATTTATATCTATACCTCTGAAAATTTTCTGAGAAGCTTATACATATATAGACAATAGCCTATAAAAAATTCAGCCTATATTAATACTAAAATTATTGAGTTGTGTTTCCCCTATTTTTCTGTACAGATCTGTATTACTAGGCACCTTGCTGTAGTTTTCTGTAGTGTCTGTACAGGTCTGCCAATACAAGGGTTGGTTTGCTGATGTTGGCCTGAGATGTCACATTGAAATATTGCATGTATGCAGCAAAGAAGTTGCAAGACATGGGACAGGAGATGATATGGAGTTGACTAACGGAATGGCCCTGTAGCCCACGTTTTGGCCAATCACTCTCATTCTGCGAACTGACGATTGCGGCATCAAATTGACCATAGGGATTCTTAGTTGATGGGGGAATGGCACAGAGGGTCTGCGGGGGTTCCAATAGTGCAGGATTGTGATACGACCATTGCTGAATGCAGACCTTATACCATATTTGAAGCTTTATATCGTGTGGCAATGGTCCACCAGTCAGTCGTTCGAAAAAAGCGGAGAAGGCAGGGATGAGCTTGGGCAACCCATACATAGCAGCAGCCTTGGCAACAGTTAGTCGGATTGTTGGTTTTTGGGCAAGGTGAAATGCAGTAGTCGGAGTCGCAAACGTGCAGAAGGGCCTTGGAGCCAAAGAGTCAGTACCTTGAGCAAGGTCAGACGAGATTGAGAAATAATCGATGGGGGGATGTGTTGGGCTGGGGTACTTGGGAATGGTGATATTTTCGGTGTCGGGCTCATGATCTTCCTCTTCATCATCCCTGGTAAAGCCTCCGTCCACTGCCACATTCCCATTGCGACTCTCCTCGATAGAAGTCGCTAGTTTGAATAGAACACACTTGTCTAACCTGTCGAGATGGCGAGCGATTTGGCTGTAATAGTTTTGATTGTTACCTGTGCGAGCCGGAATCTTGACTTCTTGGATGTGGGCATGCTCAGTCACGTCTGCCGTCCACTGTATTGCTGCTCCAGATCGATGGATTCCGGGGACTACGCTCTGAAGGAGCTCCAACTTGGGTAGCTCCCAATTTTTTCGTGTGCCGTGGCGTATGACAGCGTCCTTATTGTCATGAAACTCTTGCAGCACCTGAGCAACACGATCAAGGGGATGTGTTGTGAAGACTGGTGCTTGCACAAGATAGCAAAAGTCGAGGATTGCACGAAGGGCAACCATAAAACCGCGAGGGACACCACCAGCTACTAAACTGATGATGTAGCATTGGACGGCCCAGTGATCGTGCCCAGTAACTTGCTTTAGCCAGGATACACCTTCGTCGAATCCTCGATATCCCACCGGAGTCTGAATGAGGGAGAAACGAAAATCTAACTCAGCAGCCCCAAGAATTGTGATACACCAGTTCATGTCGTGATCCCAGCTGAATCAAAAAAAATGGTGTAAGGGTTCAATAGTGATGAAATCGCACGGATCCGACAACAACCAGTCCTTCCACACCAGTTCAATAACCCCGTTCAGTCCCAACAGTTTGATAGCTTTGAGAAAAGCCTTGTAGTCATTCGGCGGGGTTTTGGAACATATGGTACAGATAGCTGTGAGAGTCTTCTTCGCAGTATAGGGCAGATGTTGATGAGGATCGCCAAAGTCTTTCGACATAGCGGTGGTTACTGGAGAGGCTTTTAGGCCTGTAGCAGCTAAGAGACACTCTTCAGGTGTGTCTGCTATCCACGAAGCTATCATAGTGAAACAGTACCGTACATTTCTGACTGGATTGTTCATCATGATTCCTATGGCCGCCGCTGTCTTCAAAGGCCCGAGGACAATGTTGAGAGCCTTGTGAACCAATCAATCCTGTAGTAAACCTTGGACATGGGCGGTTTTGTGACAGAATTTCCCTACAGGAAGCAAAGCGAGGAGTAGATATGCATGTTGAGAAGCTTTGAAACAGATGTGTGAATCGATGTTTGCGAGACTTATCAGGAGAGGGTATGCAACATGGTTGCCGCTTACAACAGATATATTCGTTTTGTCGGATGACAAGACTACACCGAGGAGAGTCGCGCCCTGTGGTAAAGCCTCCTGCAGGCAGGTGTCACTTGGAGTATACTCGGGCAAAAGGAGAAGCTCACCTGAATGCTCCACGCCCGATCTCCAATCAACCACTCATCATAGATCTGACATGTCTTTGCAGCGCTGGTCCAAACCTTCCTCGGGACAAAGGAAATATGGAGTTCGAACAGGGGGTGACTAAGGAGAGCTTGAAGGCACTCTATCAGGTTGCGATAGAAGAGCCGTAACGGCTGCTTGACAGGACATAAAGTTTCTACAAACCATTCTGGGTGGCTCGGACTTGGAGTAGCAGAGGGAGATAAAGGCTCGGGGGCAGGAGGTTCGATGGGGGGGTTCCATACGGTATCGTCCATTTCAATGTCTTCAAATGCCATGGCAGGGCTTCTTCGAAAGGGAAGGGGCTCCAATTCTTCTTTGTCAGCAGGGTCTGTGTGATACCAAGGCTGATCCATGGCATCATCAACCCGGTCATTCAGGTCGTCTCTGCCGAGGTGGAAAGGCCTGCTTCCAAAGCAAGAACTGTTGGGCTGGTTCATGTGCTGTAGAACATTAGTCTCTGTACAAATTTTTTTACTGCAGCGGGGGCAGCTGACGGTCTTCAATCGCCCAGCTGTAGTTGTGGTTTGAGGCATGAGGTAACTTGACAAAAATACTTTTTTTTGAACAAGCGTGATTATTGCATAGCAACTGACAAGTCTTTGACAAAAATTCTGAGAAGCCAACACAACGAAAGTCTAGCTAGAATACTTAGCATATGCCACCATCCACATCAACTTACTGACAGCTCTTCTCTTATCATCGTCTGGCACCCCATGACTGCTTGTGTTGACCCAGCTCTACCGTTTCTTGCCTCGCCTATGCTCTTTGTAAGTTCTAGCGTTATTTGCACATGGGATCACCTGAATTAAGCTTTCGGAGGATATTTTGTACTTTGCTCCGAGTCCATTCTTGGAACTACACAAGAACGTGAATCCAGTTTGGCAGCAACCTTGTTCGCAAATTCATGCCTTATTTTCGAAAGACATTCAATTCGTTCCTATGCAGCAAAGTGATTATAGCGATTCGCCTAGTGCCATGGTGAGCATACTACGTTAACTGAGAAACTACTCGGTCGGCTTAACAAACAGGTTGAAGCCTTTGAATGTGAAAACATCGAGTGGAGGCCCGTTCCACCATATCATGGCCCCACTGGTCGGCTTAACAAACAGGTTGAAGCCTTTGAACGTGAAAACATCAAGTGGAGGCCCGTTCCACCATATCAAGGCTAGTGTCCATCGAGGATTCGCGTGTGCGCCTAATCGGCGATGAAGAGCTCGTGCACACCCCCGGCGTCCTCTGTCAGCGAAAGGAGCTCTGGGTCTTCTTCCTCGGAACCTTCATACTCAGGAGTACACAGAGCGTGGCGAGGGCGAATGGGAGTGTTGTACAGAGCATGGGGAAGGTGTTGAAGGAGAGGTGCTGTGACCTGGGCTCTCTGCAATTGGGGCAGCAGTGGGATAGATGCAACTGGTATGGATTTATAGCAATCATAATATAACTCTGATAGCTGATATGATTCACACACGACCCATGATAATCCCAACCTGCTAACATACCACATCTTGCAGTGCCTGCTAGACCACTGAGTGCAGGACTCTTTGACCTCCTCTAGGTCTCACCTACCCTCGGTGGTCCCTCGCTCTTCGTGAGTGCCCAGGGTCCGCAAGGGAGCGGTAAGACCTTTCTCACATCTCATTTCTGATCAATGCTCACAGACCCACCATACTCCTTCTCTGTAGCCATCCTCTCGATCGATGACCTACACATTCCCCATGTCGAGCCAAGGCACCTCCGCACAATTGGCTACTGCACAGGTGTGGGCTACCGGGGATGCACGACATCAAGCTGGGAG
>JBBPLL010000406.1:0-25776 GCA_038089755.1 Leccinellum rugosiceps | reverse complement strand
TGTAGGGCAAGCCTGCCGTAGCTCTTGGACCTATAACACCTTTTCCTTCACCGAAACGCACGAGGACAGCGTGCAGCAAAAGCGTGGGGGATGGAATAAAACAAGCAAGATAAATCATATTGTATGGTACATAGTAGCAACTACGATTGTCAGGATCAGACGGAATCAGTACACAGTCACAAGTCAACACGGCTCGCACGAATCAACGACGCCAGCTTCTCGCCGTCCATCTCTTTATCTCTAGGAGCGAACTTACATGGGAACTGGAACGGGTGTCTGAAAAGGGTGGGAAAGACCACGTGTTATCAAGGTCAGATTCACTCTTCAAGTCGAAGTAGCCACGCACGATGACACTCCCGTGGTCCACGTCACGTTGTCGGACCCCTCCGTCTTCTCGATCTTGAACATCGCTAGCAAGCACACCATCGCGGACCATAGTGACACGGCTGCGACGTGCCTCCCTGGGCTGCACACCACATTAAATAAGTCTCGAGCGAGCATCAACGGCCGCGCACCAGATTCGACGCCCGAACCCGAACACCCACGGAATGTTGTCGTTGTTCAACATACCATCTTCCAGTAAGAATCGCTCTGGCATAAACATGTCAGGGTTCGGATACCTCAGCTCATTGTGTGAGATCGCCCTGCAATGATGACGATCAATATCTTGAGCACTTGCCAGACAAGGTGGAGCCCTTACCAGAGATTGGCCACAACCATCGAACCTGCCACAAAGTGCATCAGCAAGAGTCGCTGCGAGGTCCAATATGCTACTCACCCCGTGGGATATGATACCCTCGAAAGACGTCATCCTCCGTTGTCGCGTGAGGACCACCTGGAACGTGTCCACAGATCCGAAAACCAAGCGACGAAGGTTAACGCACCGATAGGTGTCACTGGATGCCATCTCATCGTCTCTCGCAACACGGCATCAATGTATGGTAATGACGGTTTGTCTTCAAAGTTTGGCAATCGCCATCGTCCGACAACGCGGTCGATTTCGGCCTGTGCACGACGTTGCGTCTCCGGGTGGTTCATCATGAGATAAACAAAAGTGATCAGTGTGGCATTTGTCTGTCGAATGGGCAAAATGTCACCAGGTGAGCTCGCATGTTCAATGAGTAAGACAAACCGTTTCAACCGCAGCTGCGGGTGTCGCCAGCATCAAAGCAAATCACAGAGTTTAGAATAATCAAGATCACCTGTATACAGTGTTCCTGCGGAGTATTTAACTGCCTTCACGAGCTCTGGATCGCTCGAATCATCGTCCAGACGATACCGAATGATGGCGTCAGCAACCATGGACGATGTCGCATTTCCTTCTGCCTTGAATTCATCATTAGCTACACACATATGCTGCAATGCACAGGAACATCAATTTCTGGACGTACAACACGTTGTTGTGTCCATGCATATGGTGCATTGATTGCTTCAGACACCAAGCGCCTACATTCCGGAGCGTCGGACTTGAATCCCATCCCGGGAAACCAGGCAGGTAATTTCTTCACTGCACCATGAAAATATAAAGAACGAGCACCACCTCAGATGGAAATAACCCACCAAACGGAAACACAGTGCAGACCGCCAGGATTTCTGGTGTGGCTACATGGAGCATAATATCCGCCACTCGTTGCATCGACGTCAAGAATGTATTCGCTCCCTTCATGTTATATCCATATGTTACCTCCATGACGACGGCAGAAGAGAACCTGTGTATTGAGAGTGTGAGCAGCCCGTTGCATAAACCGCACCGACACGAGGACCCACGTGGTGAAATGCGCTGCGTAGCATGACGGATCGTTCAGCAGATGGGTCAACATTTCGTAAGCCTTTTGCATTTGCCTCGGACGATAAGTCAACGCTGCGTTCGCGTGAAAAACCTGGTGGAATAATCGTCGATGCAACCTGAACGTGGGACCATACCGCGCCATCGAAGCAAAGTCTTCCAATCCGAACCTTTGTACGTGGGGTGCGTGTCAGCAGAAGTTTGTCGACAACGAAGAGCGAAGTGGCCCAGCCCATGCTCGGGGGAACGACTGGAAACGGGAACGCACATGTCTGCAATGGGTACCTCGGGTCGATCAGAGTACTTTCGCGAGCGTTTCTCGAGCAACTCGACAGCAACTTCCTCCGAGTTCAGTATGATGATGTTCTGGCCCAAGATGATCGTATGGACGACGTCGCCTTTTTCGAGCGCCCGTCCGCGTCGTTTTCGGGACCACAATCTCAATGTGCAGTCGTGACGTACCATAAGTCTTTGACCACTCAGTATAGGTGAGATGTGGTGCGTCTTTGTTTATCCTGAGTACGTTCCCAATGAAAGGGAGCGGCTTCGGGCCTGGTGGGAGCGGTAGTGGGGTAGAGCGTGTTGATGACCGCCAGTATCTAAGCCTTCGTGCCCCTTCGACGGCGACGAGGACAGCTGCAAGTGCGATCAACGCTACGATCATAATTGTGGTTCTGGGAATTCCACTGTAGTCCTTTCATGGGTGAGCGTGAGATAAGTTGAGCGGAGGATGGCACACGTACGATCGGCAGACTCACGAAATGCCCAGTACAGACAAAGAATTGTTCTGAGAGCATGCAGATGTTGCCTTATGTTAGAATTTCTTCTCACTAACCACGCATCGGACTGGAACAACCAAACTGCCATGTTTCCCATCGACGTCGATAACTCATGTGACTTCGGGAGAGTCTCGTTCGAATTCCATCCACTACCGTCCCTGCTCTTCTCGGGGATTAATGCAAATCTTCAGCGATTTCGGGTTGGTGGTTCTCACCACTTTGGTGGCAGCGGCCCAAGGTACCAGCAGTGTCGAAGGTCTCTACTCCCTCGTCCAGAGACGCATTCCAGCTCATAACCAGTCCTTCAACTTCATCTGGTCGCAAGATGACAGCGGCCTCGACACGTTTACCTTGAGCGATGCAGACTCGCAAGGAGGGGGAAATGCTCAGATCGATATCCAGTGCACCTCGATCACCGCATGCGCGCGCGGTTTGTACACGTAGGTTTTGCTGTCCCTCACTCTTTTCACTTTTACTAAAAAACGACTTCGTCGCAAACAGCTACCTCACTAATTACGGTGGTGTCGACATCTGGTGGACCGGTTCTAGACTTGATAACCTTCCCGCAAAGCTACCATCTATCGGGATGCCCGTGACACAGAGCTCCATCGTCAAATACCGCTATTTCTTCAACACGGTCACATTCAGCTACACAGCCGCGTTTTACTCCTTCAAAGACTGGGAACTACTCCTTGACTGGATGGCGTTCCGGGGTGTCAACCTCCCCCTCGCATGGGTCGGCTATGAATACACCCTCATCCAAGTATTCCGAGAAGCAGGACTCGACGACTCGGATATCTTCGACTACTTGTCGGGTCCACCTTTCCAAGCCTGGAACCGCTTCGGGAACATCCAGGGCAGCTGGGGCGGCAAGCTACCCATGCAATGGGTCAACGATCAGTTCGCCCTCCAGCAACAGCTCATCCCGCGCATGGTCGAGCTTGGGATGACCCCCGTAATGCCTTCGTTTACGGGATTCGTCCCACGTGCGTTCCCTGCCTTGTATCCCAATGCGTCCATCATCGTCGGGGGTCAATGGAGTGGATTCTCAAGTGCATATACCAACGTCTCCTTCCTCGAACCCTTTGACCCCCTCTTTGTCACCCTCCAAAAGTCCCTTATCGACAAACAGACAGCCGCATATGGCAACGTGTCACATATATACACTCTCGACCAGTACAACGAGAATAACCCATCAAGCAGCAACGCCTCGTACTTGCAGAGCATCGCATCCAGCACCTTTGCCAGTCTGCGCGCCGCTGACCCTGAAGCAGTCTGGATGATGCAAGGTTGGATGTTCTTCAGCTCTGAGACGTTTTGGACCACGGACCTTGTTCAAGCGTATCTCGGAGGCGTACCAGGGAACGACAGCATGATCATCCTGGACCTCTACAGCGAGGCGCAGCCTCAGTGGCAAAGGTTGGATGCCTACTATGGCAAGTCTTGGATTTGGTGCGAACTCCACGACTATGGAGGAAACATGGGTTTCGAGGGCAACCTCGTCAACGTCACAGAAGCTCCGCTGGTTGCCCTTGCTTCATCTGGTGGCTCCATGGTTGGCATGGGCTTAACGCCGGAAGGCCTGGAAGGAAACGAGATCGTCTATGATGTCCTTCTCGACCAGGCTTGGTCGTCGACGCCCATCAATCAGACCACATATATTTCTTCCTGGGTCTCGAGGCGTTACAACGTTGACGATCTCCCTCAAACGGTTGTAGATGCGTGGCACTTGCTTGGCTCGACGGTATACAACAACCAGAACCCGTTAGCCCAGGCGACCGTCAAGAGCATCTTGGAGCTCGAGCCCAGCCTATCGGGACTCGTAAACCGCACCGGACATCACCCCACCCTCGTATTCTATGACACCAACACCACCATCGTCCCCGCCCTACAGGCGCTGATCGATGCCGGCCAACCATCCGACGAGCTCACGGAGATCCCAGAGTACCTATATGACCTCGTGGACCTGACCCGCCAGCTGCTCGCCAACAGGTTCATCGACCTGTACCAGTCCCTTGTCGGCGTCTTCAACGCATCGACGACAGACGCGGGCGCCGTGCAAGCGACCGGTGGACCCCTCCTAGAGCTTCTTCAAGACCTCGACGATCTCCTGTGCACAAACGCGCATTTCCGGCTGTCCCACTGGCTCGACGCTGCGCGTAGCTGGTCGTACGCCAACGAGACGTACGCTAGCTACCTCACCTACACGGCGCGGAACCAGATCACGCTCTGGGGGCCAACGGGCGAGATCAATGATTACGCGTCGAAGCAGTGGGGCGGGCTCGTGGGCAGCTATTACGCGGCACGCTGGGCGGCCTTCGTTGGGTACCTCGTAGGGTGTAAGCAGAATGGGACTACATACGACACGGTAACGGTGGCTGATTTGATGCTCGTGATCGGGCAGCAGTGGGACGACGACGGCGATTCGATAGGTTGTGGCGTCTTGGAAGGGGAGGGGGATGCATTAGCAATCGTGCGCGCGTTAGTTGCCAAGTATGCCTGAGTGCTGCCTCTACCCCCACTCGTAAGCTACGGGTGGATGCACCTTGGAGCAATACCACCTTCTGTTTGGTAGTGCGTGTATTAATAGAGCGAGCGAGCGGTACAACATGTTTCTGTGCAGTACGACTAAGAAAAGAAAAGGACTCGGGATATGTGATCATGCCTCGCTGCATTGTGCTACGTGGTGTCATTCGACTCCGTCCAATGCCCGTCTACCAAGCGAAAAACTTGCCCGAAGTAATCCACATGCCTCAGACTAGAGGCATGAGAACAATTTTCACAAAGGGTTTCGAGCACGCTATCTGATCCTTCGACACAAGCAGCAAAATAGTCTGTCAACCCAGGTCATCCGTAAACATGGAAAGATTCTCACCCATGTGCATAGAATCCATCTGTGAGGAGTCTGAATCAAGGAATTGTGCAAGAAGCCGCCGAATGACTTACGTCGCTTTCAGTGATCACCCGATTCTTGACTTCCAACTTGAACATGAGCGACCGAAGTGAGGGAAGCTTCCTCCATGCAGGATTATTCATTATGCTTCTCAGCATATCCTGAGCCACGTCATAGACAATATATTGATTGACGAAGAAAGCCAATTCCTCGAGAGATTGCGGTGCTTGCTCGAGGACGACATTTAACTTCGACATGCGAAGCTCTTTATCAAGCTCGTTGTCATAGAAGTGCAGCTCTGTGATTGAAGACTGACACAGCCAATCCACCTCTTCAACATTCGAGAAATCCAAGGCAAGCATACGCAAGGTCGGCGCATTGATGAGCATGGAGAGTTGCTTATTACCAATACTACAATAAACCACGCCAAATTGAGTGAGCTTCAACAGCCTGAGTGCGAGCCTTGTCTCTTGTTTCACGTCCCCAGGGTCTTGGATAGGCCAAATGTCGCACTCGTGGAACACCAGGTTCTCGAGAAGCGGCAACACCGCGATCACATCCCAGTACTCTCTACCCACCGTACACTTCGAAAACTGGAGTTCGCAGAGGTTCTTCATCTGCGATAACGTTGCGATGTAATCCTTGGTAATCCTCATCGACCAAAAGCCGTAATGCATCTCGCAGTTCACGAAATGGCACGCCTTCACTGTCCGGGCGAGTGCAAGCGCAAGGGGTTGTTGCGTGGTGATCCGTGTGGACAAATTGAACCCGCGCAATGTTGCGTCCGTGGGGTCTGGAGAGCCCTGACCGATGGCAGAAAACTGTACGAACTCAAAGATTCGTGGAAGGCAGATGTTGGCGAAGAACCTGCAAACGAGAGACAAGTTGCAGAATGTTTTGATTTCCGTTGGCATCAGACGCTGTGTGGGTAGGACGATGAGATCGAGTATGTGAAGGTAGACCTCGGTTGGTACGATCGGTAAGGTCGTCTGGTCAGCTCTACGCCGTTCTGGGGCTAGACAAAATAGCAAACAAAATTGGAGACAACGAGCAGAAAAAGATTCCATTGTAGACTCACTAGACCATTCGAATAGAAACATATCTACTGCAAACTAAGTACTGTCGTGTTGGCCGTTGCTTGACGGGCTGGTGAAAGCTACGTTTCATAGGGGTTGTGAGGTGACGCACATTAGTAATTGGGAGTGTGGGAAACCACGGCACGGCAATTACCGCTGCCAATCAGCTTGAAAGTTCTATAGAACTGAGATCTTGTGTTGGTTGTGACATGGTCGAATTCACAATGTGTTTTATCTTCTCTGTTGCCAGTGTCACAAATTTTCGCCATTTTCGTCAGCTCCAGAACGATGGAATGTTGACTTGCCAATAATTATACTTTCACATTGTCGACCTCATTGCCCCACCTGGCTGCGGCCTCCGACCTATCAATACAGCAACTCAAATTATTGTCCAATCTCTCAGGCTCTTGTATCTTCAGGTTCTTTGCCAACATCTGCCTTCCACATGTATACGAGCATCTCTGCTTCTCCGGCTCCGTACTTCATTTTCCAGGTGTGCCGCTCTGGGTGCCACAAGGCCCTGCGTTGTCTGAACTGATTGCTGCGAAGCAGCCTCTCGCACTTGCACTTGCAGGCATAGTGAGAATATGTCAGTTCATGTGCTGGGGTATTTGCGACATGGACTTGTCGGAGGGCAGGCTGCGCACCGCTGCGATGTCACACATGAAGAACACCGTGAGGTCCAATTTTTGGCCTGCTCTGTGGACAAGGAACATTGGACCACGCTTGCGGTGTTTCCTTCACTCGAGAAGTTGGAGTTCTGTGGATGCAGTTTTCTGCACGAGCCCGCAGACTTCGAACCCAAAATCAAGGTCAAGGCATCCCAGCTATGCCTGATTAAATGCCTCGGTGGCTCATTCCGGTCATCGAAATGCGGTACTTGCGCACGCGTTTCCGGTATTATAGCGACTGAGCTGTCACCAATAATAATCAACCTTGGCTGGATCAGCCTCACTTCACAGACCTGCATATTTGTGCTTCCAAGGGTGAAATAAGCGAGCTGTACACCTGGAATCTGGGCTCAGTCCTCGTGGATGCACCGAGGTCTCTCGAGATGCTGGCTTTCTCGCTTGATACGTTGGTCGCATGCAGAATGGCTACAGAAATCTTAGAAACAGTGTCGCAGCATCGCGGGGAGTGGACGACTCGGATGAGATCGACGTGACATCAGTTACGAAGGTAAGTCATCCATTTTGCATCTCACAAGGTCGCTTGACCACTTATCGCCCCATCCCTCTAGGAGTTTTCTCAGTCCATCAATGGTATGGACCCCCTCATGCTGATAGGTCTGCATACTGAAAGAGTGCTTACATTCGCTTTGCACATACTACATCAGATGACCTGCCCAAAGTTCCTAATATTTCATCTTGCATTACTAGATGTCCCTCTTCGGATGGTCCAGTGAGTTCAAAGTACTTTTACTCTACCTCTTACCGATTTTATTCAACCCCCGAGCGGTGGAGAGACCGCAAAGTCTTGTCTGTCATACCGAACGAGATTTACCTACACGTCTTTGAATTCATCGCCCCATCCAATGAACGCCTACCACCAGGAGAACTTGAGACATTCCACAGGCTTTCTCATGTCTGCAAGTTCTTTGCCAACGTCTGCCTTCCACGCGTATTCGAGTCAGTAGAATTTTCTAGCTCCATGCCCCGCAAAGGTGCTCCCACATATTACAAGGCACTGCTTGGATTTATGCTATGCATGCAGCTCGTAGAGGAGCTACCTCTCGCTCCGAGAGTGAGGGCGTATCATTTCACGAACTCGCTGCCCCTCAATGCGGACGCGCTGACAGTTGATTCATTCACTTTGAAGAAGTGCATTTCTGTAACAACACTCATGAAGAACATCCGCGAGCTCCACTTCTCGAACCATATCGTGGAAACGGAACACTGGAGTATGATCGCAGCGCTGCCGTCACTCACGGATCTGTCTTTCCATTCGTGCAAGCTTGAGGACTTCCCTTCAGTGGGCGTCGAACCCAAGGAAGAGTTTAGGCTGGCAGCGTCTCGACTTAGTGTGGTCGACTGTGACATGGATCTGCCGCTCATCGAGGCCATTGATATGAAGTGCTTGCGTATACTTACGATAGAATTTGGGACTCTCAAAGAGGTCAGGTTTTACAAAGGGGAGGATTGGCTGCTCGAATCTGCCATCACAGAACTGGATTTCCATATCAGCGGAGAGGAATTTCAGGACAACTCACTAGATTTCGCCCTTCTTCGGCGAACGCCGCGGTCTCTCGAGGTCCTGTCTTTCTTGGTTCAAGATTTGACGCTGTCAGATGTTTGGGATAATGTCCTATTCGTCTAGGCAGTCGCATTGGCTGTTCCTACACGGGGGAATTTTTCTTCATTGCGCTCGCTCACGCTGCGAGTGGTAGATGGGACGCCGGTCACGGATGTAGGTCGACGTGTGCCCCTTGTTACCTGTCCATTGATTTCCCCTCCTTGTACTTAGGAGCTTTCCCAATCTATAAGTGGTATGGACATCCACGTGTAAGATCTATGCTAAAAGGCTGATCGTGTTTGCTTTGCCTCATTGCATGGCGCATCAGATAATTTGCCTGCGGTTTGATGTATCCTTCACGACAACCTCGAACTTGGGTCTGATCACAGAACTAACTTCAGGCATGTAAATTTTTTCGGAACGGTTTTCCGTTTGGTGGACGGGGTGTGGTCGCAAGGTGTATCATGATACAGTACACATGTATACAATTACCCAGGACGCGCATCTCCGTACATAATTGTTACTGTACACCGCATGATAGGTTTTAACCAGCCCACTCCCTGTTTCGATCCATAGTCATCGATCTCACCCGTCGGTCACCAGGGCATAATCTGGTTATAAACTATGCCAGTTCGTTGGAAACTTGCAATAGAAGTCGTCATCATGCGTGGCAGGCAGGCACGACATCGAGCAACTGGGAAAGGCTCAGTCCGTGGATCGAGGTTGTGGAGAGGATTCAACCTACTACATACACTGGCCGTGTCTGAGGTTGTTGGATTAAACTCATCGATGAGGGACATTGGTTGAATCTGTTAGCGAACAACTAGTGGAGTCAGGCCAACAAGTTCGTCAGGTACGGTGCTGGCGTTGGTCAATTTGAACGGCTGTTATGCAGGAACGATGGTGGTGGGAGTCGGTGACCAATGAATAGGCTTTGATAGTGGATTGCTTCGTCGATAATCAATGCCATAGTAGCGATCGGTAAAGGCGGTAGATGAAAGTCAGCGCCCAGAGTAGTTTCTCCTAAATGGGCAGTATATCGTGGGGTGGTGCAGGAGAAGGAGGAAAGACTCAACGATGGAGAGTGCAAGTCGAGCCTGAGAGGCCAGTGACAGACGTGAGTCGATATGTTGTTCGCACGTTTTCCTAGTTACTTATAAGTTATCATTTCCCTCTAGGAGCTTTCGCAATCCGTTCGAAGTGGTATGAACCCACCTCATGCTAAGAGGTCTGTACTGACAGAGTTCTCGTGTTTGCTTTGCACACAATGCATTAGAAAACTTATCCAGAGTACTTCGTTACACGCTTGGTTCTGCCTCTAAACCCAGGCACGCAGTGTGGATTATTTCTGGATAGTTTTCCCATGGGGAGTGGTTCATGAAGCTTTGAAGCACGTCAACCACACGTGAGAAACCAGGTTTACCTGGTTGCACTCCTCGCGATCGCAACATCACACACCTCATATTTTGCATTACAGTAGGCATGATTCTCTTTGAGTGGTCTAGTGAGTTCACAATACATTTCCGTCTTGCCAAAAGTTGTCTCGAACTGTTGCCTCCTGAAATTTCCCAGCCCCAGAACGACGAAATCTTACCTACAATACCAAACGAGATATATCTTCACATCTTCGACCTCGTCGCATCACTTGGAACCGAATATCTAACGCAAGAGGAACTCGAAATATTCGCCAACCCCTCTCGCGTTTGCAGACTCTTTGCCAACGTCTGCCTTCCACGCATATACGAGTCTGTCGAGTTTTCTGGCTCCGTGTCCCCCTATGGCACGCCAACGTACAAGGCATCGCCTGGCTCTACGTTGTATGCACAGATAACTGCACAGCAGCCTCTCGCCCTGGCCCTCGCGCGGACGGTGAGGTTGTGCTGTTTCGCAAACTGGGGGTACTGCGAGGCGACCTCGTCTGCGAGCGGACAGTACGTTGCCGTGATGTCGCACATGAAAAACATCCGTGCGCTCCAGTTTTCGAGCTGCTGGGTGGGGGCCGAACACTGGAGTGCGATCGTGGCGCTGCCATCGCTCGACGATCTGGTATTCTACAGTTGTAATTTTCAGCACTTTTCCACAAAGGCGAAAAAGAATCTCAAGCTCAAACTTTCCATTTCCGTGGTTAATTGCCTCAGGCCTCGGTGGCCCGTTGCGGTCGTCGATACAGAGCACCTGCGCATGTTTCGCATAGATTACTGGACTCTCGCTCTTGGTGAGGACTCTGAGGAGGACTGGCTCTGTCGCTCTGCCGTCACCGAGCTGCATGTCGATATTTCCGATAAGATTATCCCAGAGGAGGGCAGCATACAGAGGTTGAATAACATACTCTTGAAGGCACCACGGTCTCTCGAGGTGCTATCTTTCTTTCTTGCTGTGCCGGATCCTCCCAGACTAGCTCGAGATATGCTGCAGAGTGTGTCGGATGCACCTACTTCATGGACGAACCTTTCTTCCCTTCGCTCGCTCGTGCTGCGAGTGGACGACGAGAACCCAGTCACGGACGTAGGTCGAACTGTTGCCCATTGAGTGGTTCGTCGCTTGATCACTTATACTGTTTCCTCACCGCTTCTCTAGGAGCTTTCCCGATCCATAAATAGTACGGGTCCCTTCGTACTAGTATATGTGGGCTGTACTGATGGAATCATATCAGCCAACTCCCTCAAAGTTCCACATATCCTTCATGACAGGTTCGGTTCTGCCTCTAATCTCAGGCATGTGGATTTTTTCGGGATTGTCTTCCGTTTGACAGACGGGGAGTGGACGGAGGCATCTCACAGTAGAAAGGAATGAAACGCGATGATATGTCATGTCGCCCACGGGCTTTCATCTAATAAATCACTTCTCTCTTAACATCACAGCGCGACGAGATATGAAATTGGAAAACCCATGGACAGAGTCAACAATGAAGATCAGTCATAGGCCCACACGGTTCGCATCCAAACTCCGCCAACTTTCTATCATCCATCCCTTTGTCTCTCGGAATGATCCCACACGGGAAAGGGAGCGGATGGCTTGTAGTACGCCAACTGGCCAGACGACTACTCACCTCGACAACCTCGTCGTCCACTTCACCTTATCAGACTCTTCCGTCTTCTCGATCCAGAACAACGCCAGCAAACATACCGCCGCAGACCACAGGGAAGCCTCCGCGACGTGTCTTGCAGAGTTGCACGAAGTGTTTGTCAGAAAACATAAATAATTCTAACTAGCTCTGTTGCCGCTAACGTACCAGATTCAACGCCCAAACCCAAACACGAAAAGGACCTCGCCATCATTCGGCCTATCTTGCTACGTCCAAGAACCTTTCTGGCGTGAACGCCGCAGGAATCGGATACTTGTTCCCATTGTGCAACATCGCACCCCACATTCGGGAGAGCATGTTGAATATTCCCACTGCGTGGACGATGAGAGGCCAGTTACGTGCGTGAGTCGATATAGATATGTTGTCTCGCACGATTTCTTGGTTGCTTATCGTTCTATGATTCATCCCTCTAGGACCTTTTGCAGTCCACAAGGACGCTTTCGCTTTTCGCCCCCACCCTCTACTCCCATTCTCAGGTCCAACAGCCTATTGTCTGTTTTTGCTCGCGCAGTCCTCGCAGCTCGCTCAACTGACCTGGCAGCACTTCGGGCCGGAAAGCCCTCCTGGCTTTTAGCCACATCTAGAATCCTATCCGCGCTCGCTATACGCCACATCTCACGCGCCACCGTAGCGATCGAACCCCACAAATGGCCTTCAAGCTTCAAGTCTGACCACACGCGAAGTGATGAACACATCTTACCCAGCGCGACGTTTCCCCAACAGGTCATACGGCTGTGTGAGCGTCCCGCATCGAATGGAGATATTTGAAGTATGTAATAAGATGTCAGAAAATTTCAGCGGTGTTCAATTAATACAATTGAATTGCACAGCAACATGGCGCGCGATTACCAAGGGACATCGGCTTCTCATATTCTTCTTATCTATTCTTCTCATCCACAAGTCAAGTTCTGTAACGTCACCGGGATCACTGATTGGAGTGTAAACTCGATCAGGCAGCTACCCTGAATTCGAGTACCGCAGAGTCAGCAAGATCATATGCCTTTTCGAACCTAAGACCGACTGCAGACCTGTAAAAGGAACGTGGTTAGCGACATCAAGACAAACCAGGGACAGGTTGTTTTGAGAAAAGGGCAATGCAAACGACCCACCCCAGTGCAATCGATTGGTCGAGCGTTCTCTCCTTCCCATTATGTAAAATCCACATCAACATATCCTGCTGATACGCCCGGTGCCCAAAGTTAGGCGACAATCCTTCAGGTGCGACATTTAGGCCAGATAATTTCGCATCGGCGTCGCGCTCGATAGGATTCAAAACGGTGCCATCTATTTACAATATAGAAGAACGGGCCGTGTCGGGTTGAACAGAACAACGAGAAGAGCAAGGACGTACGGAGTAACAACCGACTATGAGGAGCCATGGCCTTTCTGACATTAGTCAGGATGGTCGCAGCCTCAGCGTCAGGCCAATCGTGAATGATATTGCGCAGCTAAACGAGTCAGAACGATAAGATGAATCAGAGGGAATCAATACTGACATAGTATACGTCTAAGCCCTGGGCAGGACTTCCTTCGAGGAAATTGAGTGGAACAAATTCAACTCGGTTGTTTTGCAGCACTTCCGGCGCGTTCTTGGCCCAGACCTGTTGTTATATAGCAATGTGAGCTCTTCATCGTCACTACATGTGTTTGATGACAGCACATTGTGATGTGCATTGTAGGAAGGAAAAGAAAAAGCTCACGTCCTTTGCCTGGGTTATGACTTTGGGTAAGTCTTGATGAGTGATTTTCAGGTGTGGGTGCATTATTGCGAGTGGTCGAGAAATTGCCCCGATACCTGCTCCCACATCGCAAACGGTCTCCACTTCATTCCATGGATAGTCTGAATAGGAAATGTCGACAGCCAAGAGAAACCCCAGAGGACCATCCACTTACAATTCAAAACGGAGAGAGAACCCTTGGAAACTGCAATCATCGCACGATGAAAGTTCTACTCAACCATGAGACATGGATCGATGTGATAATGGCTTTTGAATATCTGACCTCCCGCTTCTCGGCCTAAACATTCCATGGTGTCAGCAACCCATGTGACGCCCAGAGAGATATAAAATATAAGAACATCCGAGGAGCGACTCACGTCTTGATTCAGCAAGTCAAAATAACCACCCTCTATACCCTTCTTTTTGAGCGCATAGATCAGAGGCGATTTCTCTGGGTGGTAACTAGTGGCATACTCTGGGTCCGTCATCGTATCGTAAAGTACAACAGCACCTTGGGAAATATCTTCAGCCCACATCCTGGTGCCAGCGCCGTTATCAGAACTCGAGAGTGTGACAAGAGAAACACGGTTGTTGGAAAAGACGTTTGGTTCGACTGGAACAGTATGTAAGTTAAGCGACGTGTCATCTGCTACTAGGAGGAAATGAATACTTGCCTTCAATGAAGCACCCCTTTGTAGCAAGGTAACGAAGAACGCGAGCAAGTTTCTCCTTGTCCAGATTAACCACTTTGGAAAGTTGGTCGACGTGCAGACCATTTGGACATTTCTCTAGCGCATCGGCGACCTTCGCACGGACTACGACGTGCATACATGCCCATTCCATAGGAATTGCAAACTGAAATGAAGGATAAGAGTGAAAAGTCAGTCTCGAGGACTCCACTGCGAATCTAGTACTAGTACTCACATCACGCGCAATATACTGCGGAGGCACCAACGATGCGCAAAGCTGCTGACAAGCGCCTACGAGCGATCTGACTGCTTTCTTCAGCACAACAGTATCGGTCGCGGAATCTATAGGGTGGGATGTCTTGGAGTGGATGGTAGGGACCTCGTTACCATCCTTCTTGTATTCGGCGATCGCCTGGTGGGCGGACACCTTGATTATCTCAAGGAGAGCTTCGAGCTGATCTTCGGCTGACATCGTTAACGTTGGTTCAAGTTGGCTAGAAGATAGGATATGGATATGGAACCACTGCGAACCGCCATCCCTCCTCTGCTTTTAAGAGGCCCGCTCTGATAAGGTACCTAGTGCGGACTTCGCGTTATTCTTGAGAAGTCGATTCGAATTATTCCTTTTTGACCGACCGACTTGGCACTTTGCCGTGTTATAGTACTCGGATCCGGGAAAGAAGTGAACCAATAACAAAATGAAAGTGGTTCACTATATATAACGCAGAGTCTTCTCGCCTTCTTGTTTCACACACCACAACTTGCCTGAAGCTCGCAACGACCGACTCGGGGTCCATGTAATCTTTACTATATCTTACTTCACGCCGTCAATATCACCCACCAACGAAGGCAAACACAAGCCCATTAAAAGCCAGGAAAGAACGAGCAGAACAACTCCTCGTGAAAGTAAGGTAAGTGCAGACCCCAAATTTTTGATCCGCACTCCCACCACAACGCGGTTCCGAAGGCTATCGAATCCAATGGCTCCACTGTGAGTGTTACTTAATGTTGACAGGTGCCGTCACATTGCCTGGTACGACCCGTGCATCGCGGCCGCAGCCTCCACGTGTGGCTAAACTGCATCGCAACTGCAACTGCCAATATGTGCGCACCTAAGAGCCCATTGAGGATCGGACTATTCGCACAGAAGAGAAAGAAGTCTCGCATGGGCAGGATAGCTTTGGAGTCTTGCGGTGCTTGAACTCATTAGGGTGTTGCATATTATATGCGTCGAATTTTATTTTCAACAGTTGATTGATTCAGAACGATGCCTGGGTAAACCACCAGAATCGGGATCGAAAACACAACACCGCAAGTTGGTCTGGGGAGTCGATAGCAGATGAAACGAAGGCACGCAGGTGATGCAGTATATATGTGACCACAGCAAATAATATCGAGCAAATCTAGCCACCCGTGTTCCCTTTGTGAGATACGCCTCTTTCTTGATGACTCATCACAAACTTGAAATTGTTCAGTTGCTTGATCAACTACTCACATACTTGCATCGGTGTACCAGTCTCTGAATCGACCCTGAGCAAGAACGGGATACCGGATATTCCCAGTGACCGATGCCATCCTTCTACCCTTCATCCCCTGAGCTAGATTTTCAACCTTTACTAGCACCCGTCGCCTTCTTCACCGAGCCGGACAGCGATGACGTCTCGGACAAGCGGTGCCATAATCAGCCTGTGTGGCTTCGGTTTCCTGATCCCTGTACTATACTCTCGCTATCCCGGTGGAGCAGTACAGGGCGCAAAAGGTCTAATAGGATTCGCTTCATTCACGCGTGGCCATCAACTCTGCCAGCTTTTTATCATCCATCCCTTTCTCTCTCGGAATGATCCTACACGGGAAAGGGAGCGGATGGCTGGAGTACCCGCGTCAGCTTGAACACCGTTCTCAAACTGGCCAGACGACTACTCGCCTCGACAACCCCGTCGTCCACTTCACCTTATCAGACCCTTCCGTCTTCTCGATCCTGAACAATGCTAGCATACATACCATCGCAGACCACAGGGAGGCCTCCGCGACGTGTCTTCCAGGGCTGCACGAGGTGTTCGTCAGAAAACATGATAACTCTAACTGACGTCTCTGTCGACGCACCAGATTCGACGCCCGAACCCAAACACGAAAGGGACCTTGTCATCGTTCAGCCTACCTTGCTCGTCCAAGAACCTCTCTGGCGTGAACGCCTGGGGGCTCGGATACTTGTTCTCATTGTGCGACATCGCCCTGCCATGATCCGTCGCCGTTATTGTACGCGCAGATACTTCAACCGCGATTCTTACCACACATTCGGGATGATCGCCACACCTGCACAGAAACGGTCAAACGGGGCTACTCTCACAGTTCACGTAGTAGATACTTACGTTGCGGAATATAATACCCTTGATAGACGTCATCCTCGCTGGTCGCATGAGGAATTCCTAGAAACTTGTCAAACAAGTCCTAGAAAACCGGGTGTCGAGTAACAAACGCACCAATGGGCAGCACAGGGTGCCAGCGCATTGTTTCTCGCATGATGGCATCTACGTACGGCAACGATACTCTGTCTTCAAAGTTTGGCAAACGTTGACGCCCGACCACATCATCTATCTCCGCTTGTGCACGTTGTTGAACTTCTGGGTGATTCATCATGAGGTAGACAAATGTCACAAGAGTAGCGTTCGTCTGTCGACGATGACTCCGCGATTAAGTCGGGGGAAGGCGAAACAAACGAACCGTCTCGACAGAAGCTGAACAAGTAGTTGGTTTGGAGGATACATATGATTCTTACAGATGGAGATGTCACCTGCATATAGCGTCCCGGCAGAGTCCTTGATGGCTTGAACTAACTCCGGGTCATTGGAATCATCGTCTAGTAGGCGATGTCGAGTGATTGCATCGGCAACCATGGATGGCGCTGCTGTACCTTCTCTCTTATATTCTCCATTAACCCCACAAACATGAATAGGATATTAACTTCTGTACGTACAATCCGCAGTTTGACCCATTCGTATGGTGCATTTACTGCCTCGACGGCGAGACGTCGACACTCGTCCGCATGGGTTTTGAACCCCATTCCCGGAAGCCACGCTGGGAGCGCCTTTACTGTATTGTATGTATCAGCAGTCGATTGGTGAGTTCACCGTATCCGATCAAAACAACGTACCAAAGGGAAATACAGTGCATACTGCGATTACTCCAATCGTGGTAGCATGCAGAAGGATGTCCGCAGCGCGTTGCATTGACGACAGAAACATCTCGTTTCCTCTTGCATCGTACCCATACGCCACTTCCATGACTATGGCTGCTGAAAACCTGCCAAGCACGTGAGAGCTGTGATGTCTTCCCTGGGAATGGAGACGGACGTCGTGAAATGGTCTGCGAAGCGGGCCGGATCGTCCAAGAGATGTGTAGCCAACTCGTACGCCTTCCGTAATTGCTTTGGGCGTTGAGCCAGCACGGCCTGAGCGTTGAAGAATTGGTGCAAGAGTCGTCGGTGCAGCCGAAACCTCGGCCCGTAGCGCGCGCTAGTTGATGCCCATTCCCAGCCGAACCTTTGTGAAGTCCCTGTCGACACGGCAGCGTAAAAAGCAGGGTAGGGGTGGAACTCACAAGTCTGAAATTGGAGACCCAGGTCTATCAGAGTACTTTTGTGAGCGCTTTTCGAGCAACGCGATCGCAACTTCTTCGGAGTTCAAGAAGATCATCTGTCTGCGCAGAGCGCGTATATAGACGATGTCGCCTGTGCCGATGTGAACCCGTGTCAACGTCGTGCTCGGGATAGAAGTATATGTGATAAGTAGAGAAAGAGACGCACCGTATGTCTTTGCCCATGCCGTGTAAGTGAGGAAGGAGGCATCTCTGTTTATGCCCAGCAAGTTCCCGAAGAAAGGAAGTGGTTTAGGGCCAGGCGGAAGCGAGAGTCTGGGTGAGTTTTCTCGTGTCTGAGATCGACATTGGAGCTTGTGAGCCGCACCCTTGATGAGAAGCAGGATAGTAACCAATCCCAGCAAGACTGGTACGATCATGGGCAGTTTATGAAGTGAACTTCCCACGCTGAATCACCTAGCAATCAAACTGCAAAGGTGGTCTCGAGTTGATTTACTTTTTGCTGTGGCTAGGCAGGAAGGAAATCGGCAGGCCATTCATGACATGGTTATTGCAGTCGAGCTTTCATTCAAAACTAAATGTGTAGATTTTATACACAACAACGAGCGAATTCATCGTACATTTCCTTCTGTGGTCTACGGCGGCGACAGCACGCGTTCCTCCGGCCCTCCGAACTTCAAGATTGGGACTGGCTTTGCCGAATCTCCTCCTAGTAGTGTTTCTGGTCGAGTAATACGGAAAACTCGTTGACGGCACTGTACTTAAGCGTCCCTCCGGATTCTGGCATGGCCCGGAAGATGAAGGGGATATTTCCGAATTCTGGGTCGTGAATCCAGACGGGATTGACCGTCATTGCTGAGGCCGTAGAAGTTCAGAAAACTATTGGCGTCACCGGGAAATCCACTCCAGAGGTAACTCGTATCCGGGTATGTATCATCATCTGTCCAACCCTGAGGAGGAGTTTTGATAGGTTGCGTCGAAGCGGAGGATTGAATTCAAGTATGTTGTGAAATAGGGCAATTGCACTACAAAAGTCACGAATAAAACAAGGTGCTTACAAACGTGACAGGTAGGAAATCAACTAAAGGGATAATAGCACCACCTTCAGGAGGGTTGGACAGACACCACACGTTGATCGGACAAAGTATACTTCAACTCGGTGTGATCTAACATCGCCATATCATCCTCCACAAGAATAAGCTCGCCACCGACTACTCTCCCCGGCCGCCATAGCCCCCAACCCTTATACACGTCCATATCGTACCGTACCTTCCCGATCTCCCCTGCCCAATCAAAATCGAGAACCATGTTCCTTTCTGGGTTGGCCTTCGACAGCATGATGTTCATATTGCGCACATCACCACATGAACATATCCCAATTCATGTAGTTGTTCCCGGTGTCCTCTGATCGCCTGCATATGGCGATCTGTCGGGTGACCTTCCAGAAACGCAACGTATTCCTTCGGGTCCAGTACGTCCATGACGACCATGAATAACCCCCCTGGCATCGCTTCCAGCCTGAGTAATGCTGGGGCACATGCCAGTGACACGCACGCTTCGTGGGTCTCTTTCGAATACTGTCGCACGAACTTAACGCAAATCATGCGTTCGTCGAGTAGACCAATAAAAATATTGGCTTATCATCAAAAGGCTGCGAAGTGTATTCAATGTGTTGCATATGGGAACAGTTGTTCTTGAGTTTGCAAAACCTTAGACTGCATAGCGACTCCGTCTATGTTGCGATAGAATTACTCCAGGGTGTTGATGGCTCTGAATGCAGCCAGGTGGCGAGCCATCCGGATAGTAGACATGTCGTCATCCGTTACAGGGTAGTGGACCGAGGAGAGGATCTCGACCACTGGACCCAAGTTCCATGCTACCCCTGCAAAATCAACCCATGTTTCTGATGAGATTATCATGAGGTACTATCTGGACTAAGGGAAAAAGAGAAAAATTACCGACCGTGTAAAAGCACGGTGATACGGGGTAAGCATGTCATCTCCATTGTTTCCCGCAAATCTTTCTGTTGACTGCTCGTAGAACAAGCATGCTCGGCGGTATGGATTGGACAATGTACTGTCGTCCGTGATCCCGACGATGGCGTATTGATGGTCATGCACGGCAAGATAGAACTGGCAAATTTCCCTCACTGGCGTCACGGACACGTCGAAATATAAACCATGTCTGGAAAATATACTGCGAACAGTTGCAGGAGATGGTGTCTCCTCAGACATGTATTTTGATGCCAGTGGAACAAGTGATCTGAGTTCGGCTGCGAGAGCGTAGTCTGCCGCAGTTATCTGGCCAGCCTTGCAATCGTCAAGGAGCTGAGCGAATACGATGTGAAGCAACGCTACGTACTGGCTTATGTGATCGAAGGAATTCTCTCCTGTGACGACCAATCGCATGCAGTGGAGGATAGTTACACTGGACAGAAAAACACCAAGTCAGAGACACGACATGAGACGTTTATATGGCAGGAAATGCGTACCGAAATGAGGCCCTGGATTGTCCACAATGATAAAACTTTCAACGGCCAGCTCTCGTAGTGAGGTGAGGACTGGTTTGCCTCTCGGCGTCCACCCCATAACCCTTTTATCAGGATTATCGATCGAGTAGAGAGTGATATATCTGGCATCGATGTCACGGAAGGGCAGCGGATTCTTGTGTTTTATAGCTTCTTTCAAGGCAAGGACAGAGTCCGTGTTCGGAATCTCGACGTGGAAGATAGCGTCGAAGTTGTCGCGCGGTAGATCCTGCATCCGAGTCGTAGAAGCTGCGGCATGAATTGAAGCCTGTCCGTCATGATAAGAGCAGACTGGAGTAGTTGGTTGGTCCGTAATTGGGGGGAAAGGGGCCAAATACTTTGGACAGAAAAGGAAGTGGTTCAGAAAAGGCGACTCCGAGTTGGAGCAATTATGGCGTTCCGGACAGACTCAGGCTTGTAGTAGGCCGAATGGAGCCAGAAAATTCCACTGACTCGAATACGCGTGGAAGGCAGACATTGGCAAAGAACCCGCAAACGAGAGAAAGCTTGTGGAATGTCTCGATTTCCTCTGGTGCCAGTGACAGGGACTCATTGGATGGAGCAGTGAGTTCGAATTCGTTTGCTATGATGGGCAAGTCTCCGTCGCTCGGGAGCTGGATAAAGCACCGAATATTTGAGACGACGGGAAAAATAGATAAGGATTGTGAATTCACTAGACCAGTTGAAGAGAGACATGCCACACGAAAAGATGTGTTGGGTGTCGCAAGTAATTTGGCAAGAAGCAAACCAAAATCATAACTCGGATCCCGATTCGTTTATTGACACTTCAATGCGTATTAGTCTCCCGTGACTCGTGAGCGGGTTCTACTGTAGCCTTACTATCAGGCCGTCGTTTGGAAAATCAAAGGTGAGTGCTAAGCGTTGCGTCGCCGCAGACTGGTGGGCTTCACTTGAAATGGTTACCAACGGTGTTCAGCTTACAGAGCCTTATTCATTGCAGATGTGACCTCCACCTTTTTCAAGTTCGTGTCTGCGTATGCACGCCAACTACGCGAACCCGACAAACTCCACTGCTGTGCCAGTGGCATTTTACTTAAAGGGTTTATACGTCCGCTCGAGCGCTAGCGTTTTTTCACTCACAAACCATCATGATTGCAGCATTCCTTGGACTTGTAGTCGTCCTGCTGGTCGTCGAGGGTGTACGGAGGTTCAGACGATCGCAGTCACGCCACGCGCGACCACCGCTCCCCCCTGGCCCGAAACCCCTCCCGTTCCTTGGAAACCTGCTCGACCTGGACAAGGAGGCACCCCATCTCACTTATATGGCGTGGTCAAAGCGGTACGGTAAGTCCACTCTCCGATCATAGCCAACGACCAACACGGCACTGATGTACAACCATCGAACAAACAGGCGATATCATATACGTACGCGTCCTGGGACAGGACATTATCATACTGAATTCAGAGCAAGTCGTCTCCGAGTTGTTCGAAAAGCGCTCGGAAAAGTACTCGGATCGCCCCGTGTTCTCTGCCGTAGACCTGTGCGTATCTACGTCCTGGGCGGCATCTCTCTCGGGCTGCGGGCTGACGGTGGGGCGCTTCTCATCCACGTTTGCGCAGGTTCGGCTGGGAGTCGACAACTAGCGTCTTGCCGTACGGGCCGACGTTCAAACTGCACCGACGTCTGCTCCACCAGTCCTTCCATGCCAACGCCGCGTGGGCGCAACGCAACAGACAACTGCAGAAGGCGTATGAGATGTTGACGTACTTGTTGAACGACCCTGAGCATTACGTTGACCATTTCACCACGTGCGTATGCTACACTGCAAGTTTTATATCTGCGCTCCATGTCTCCCGCGGTGGGGTTGTGCTCATTGACTGATCCATAGGTTCGTAACAGCCGTGGTCATGGAGGTGACGTATGGGTACGACCTGAAGGAAGGTCAGGCGTTCGTAGCGATGATGCGTCGAGCATCGGAAATCTTTGTCAGCGTGGCCGCCACACCCGAACTGTCCGCCTTGTGCACCACGTTTCCATTTGGTAAGTGGAATTGATCCGGTCCAGTTCATTTACAAGATACATGATGCAGTGAAGGCTTTACCTTCGTGGTTCCCAGGTATGGGGTTCAAGTCTGTGGGCGCCGAATGCCAGCGTCTCGTATCTGAAGGGCTGAATGCACCGTACGAGTGGGTTAGACAACGCGTCGTATGTCTCGGAATCATTGGTGATCACGTGCGTGCATGGCTAACCGGGAATATTTCCAAGAACGAAGGTAGTGCTGCACCATCGATGGTCGCGGATGCCATCGTTAAACACCATTTGGACGATAGTCCGGACAAGCAAGAGCTCGTGCAAGCCGTCAAAGACTCTGCAGGGACACTATATGCAGGTGATTACTACTCTCTGATTCGCTCTCGGCTTAGTCCTCGAGGCTAACAACGTCTGCAGCCGCGACGGAGACTGTTTGTCTTACTTTCCCTTTCATTGGTCATGGCCTAACTTTCGACTAGACGAGCTCAACGGTTGTCATATTTGTCTATCTCATGATGAACCACCCAGATGTTCAGCGTCGTGCACAGACAGAAATTGACCGTGTCGTCGGGCGGCAGCGACTGCCCAACTTTGACGACCGAGCATCATTGCCGTACGTGGAGGCTCTATTGCGCGAGACGATGAGATGGCATCCCGTGACGCCTATAGGTGTGTTCAGCTCGCCTGCCTGTGCTTGGGATCCCTTGACATGTTCTAGGTCTTCCACATGCCCCCACCGAAGACGACGTCTATCGGGAATATCACATCCCTCAAGGTGAGCTGAGCTCGACATTTGGAGTAGTTCTGGCTCATCAACCACGCAGGTGTTATGATCCTGGCCAATATCTGGTAAGCATATCGACCTGTCGAGCATGCATGTGCGATGACTACGGGACACACGGGTAGGTCGATGTCGCGGAACGAAGACAAGTATCCGGACCCTGAGGTGTTCCTGCCGGAGCGCTTTTTGCGGGAGGACGGTACACTAAACGACAACAAGCTCCCATGGGTATTTGGATTCGGTCGTCGAATCTGGTCCGTTATTGGTCGTTTGTGTTGTTCGTGTTTCTGATGTAATGTACACAGCCCAGGAAAAAACATTGCGGAAATATCACTTTGGTCTGCTGTAGCCTGTATACTGGCGATGTTCAGGATCGAGAAGACGGAAGGGTCCGATAATGTAAAGTGGTCGACGGGATTGGTGAGGTGCGTTGCCGTTCTGGTTACCGAGAGCCATGATCCTTGTTGATGGGGTTTTACAGCCACCCGCTCCCTTTCCCGTGTAAACTGGTCCCGAGGGACGAAGGAATGGATAGTCAAAAGCTTGCAGCATTGATTGGCGCGAGCCGGATCAACTTGTGACTTCCGATTGTGTAACGATAGCATGTACATGTTTGCTATGATTAAAATGTGACCTCGTCTGTTTCATTGCGCCGGAATGAGGTGCCGGGTGTCTAGACTAGGATGTGCTTGCCCCCTGACGGTCGATCTCGACTCTCCAGGTGCCTATTCTGCATCCTCTCAGGACAGTTTCTTGTATGCACACCAAGGCTCACTGAGTTCTGCCCGTCCGAGATTCCGGTAACGGGTGCACGTTTTGATCTCATCCAATCGTACGTATTTGCCACTGGCAGCCAGAGGGGCGGCATATCGCGGATCACAAGAAGGCTCCTGGAGAATGTATATGGAAGCAGAGATCGGCCCGCGGTACCCTGCGTTCTCGTTGCTGCCGTCCTCTTTACTGTCAACAAACGCATGTTGACGCGCACTTGGCGTGCAAAGGTTCGGAGTCTTCGGACTTCAAGACCTCACTGGGTTGCTATAGCGCAGTATGGTCCTACACGTTCGGGTTGCATCGACGAATTATTCCTGCAGGTTTTCAACGTGAACGCGACGAGGCAACTGCAAAAAAATATGCACGAAATGTTGACCCATCTACTGGACGATCCATCAGGCTACACCACGCATTTTACCACGTGTGTCCTCATATCGCTGGTTTTGTGCAACGGGCTCCTCACACTACCAAGCATGGGTTCTCTAGTGCCGTCGTCGTCATGGAGGTAACATATGGATATAACATGAAGGGAGCGAATACATTCTTGACGTCGATGCAACGAGTGGCGGAAGAAATCCTGGCGGTCCGTACTGCGTTTCCGTTTGGTGGGTTATTTCCATCCGAGATGGTGCTCATTCTTTACGTTTTCTTGGTGCATTACCCGCCTGGTTTCCCAGGATGGGGTTCAAGTCCGAAGCTCCGGAATGCTGGTGCCTGTGTCTGAAGCAATGCACCAGATGTATGGACTCAACAACGTGCCGTACGTGCGGCAATCGATGTTCCTGTGCGTACATGTGTAGGTAATGACGAATTCAAGGCAGAAGGAAATGCAACGCCGCCGTCCATGGTCAATAATACTCTGCAGGAACACTGTCTACAGGTGATCTTGATTATTCTGAAATACGTGTACTTGATTTGATGCTGACGACACCTGCAGCCATGGCTGAAACGGTCCGTCTTACTGATCCAACATATGAGATCACCTCATAGTGACATTTTGCCTACTAGCGTCGCCGGACGACAGCGACTGCCAGACTTTGAAGACAAGCCATCATTACCGTTCGTGGATGCCGTGTTGCGAGAGACAATGAAATAGCATCCAGTGGCGCCTGTCAGGGAATTAACCTTTGACACTTGGTTTCCGGGGAGCTGTTCGCGCAACATCGGAGGATGACATCTACCGAGGGTATTATATTGGATCTCACAACGACTCTTACTGATGGTTGTAGGTTCGATGATTGTGGCCAATATTAGGCAAATCCGCCTTGTCGGGCACGTGCTCAGGATGCTGATCATTGTAAGACAATCTCACATGACGAGCCGAGGTATCTGAACCCTGACATATTCATGCCAGAGCGATTCTTGCTGGAGGATGGTACATAGAACGACAACATTCCGTGGGTGTTCTGGTTCGGGCGTTGAATTTGGTGCGTGGCCGTTGATACTTGCTCGTGCCCTAACGTGACGTGTAGTCCAGGGAGGCACATCGCAGTTGTATCGCCATGGTCCACGATGGCGTACATCCTAGCGATGTTAAAGATTGAGAAGACCGATGGGTCCGACAAATTGATGTGGACCACGGGGATTGGCTCTCTGACTTGGAGAGAGAAGCTGACCTCAATAACTTGAATGCGTGGTCTTTCCGTCTCATTTCAGAGACTCCTTTCAGTTCCAATACAGGTTCGTTCCGAGAGATGAAGGGATGTACGGCGAGAAGCTGGCGTCGTTGATTTATGCGACCCGTGTTGACTTGTGACTGTACATACTGACTTCGTTTTGATGCCGACGCTAGTAAGCCTGCCTAGATACCTATAACGAACGTATACACTGCCCACGTCGGAGGAGTTTG
>JBBPLL010000405.1:0-25785 GCA_038089755.1 Leccinellum rugosiceps | reverse complement strand
ACTTAATGCGTGCAATCAGGAGAAGGAGAAGCACGGCGGGACCGCCCCTTCAAGTTGAAACGCAGAATAAAGGCCTAAGTGGCACCGCCCTGTCTGCCTTCGACCCCACGCCACCCATCGCCCCGTTGAGAACCGATATTGCGACGGGTTGATAGGACGAGTTGATACGGGTACGTCTGTCATCGATCCGAGTCGGGATGTAGCGAGTCGTTACAGAATGACACTGATTTGAGTATTACGTGATGGCCCGTTTTCAGTGACTGCGATGCATGCTGGGCGGCAACCTGTAAGGACAGGACCACGCGCGGTGTCCTAGGGAGGGTATGCGGGTGACGAGCATGTGGCGACGGCGGGATGAGGACCAGGGCGGTCGTGCGTACTATCATGCATACCGCGCATTGCGACCGAGACTCACACTTCGCCAAGAACTAGATTCGACGGGTGTATTCCATAGCAGGCCATGGTCACATTGAACGGCCAAAAACTAATTTTCATCCGCATGCATTGCATCTTCTCTATCCCCGCCGTCTCCATCGTTCCCCGACAGAAACTCGCGCCCTTCGCTGCCCGCCCGCCCAGCCCAGCGCCGACACCGATGCAGCCCACCACCCGCAAGCTCCGCGTCCATCTCTCCCACCTGCCCAGACATGCCGCCTTCACAGTCACGATCACCCTTCACCAGTTGCACAACGTCCCTCTCGTGCACGGCGAGTTCGGCCTCAGGTGGAAGATCAAAGGCGTCACTTCCCATTCAAGTTCTGGCAATGGCATCCTCGACGAGGTCAAGGCCAGAAAGGCAAAGTCCATCCCATCCACGTCCGCATCTGGAGAGCCTCCACCAACGCCCGGGACGCCCTCGTTGACAGCCAAGGGCAGCAACACTGACAATGCTTCCATCTTCGACGCCGCCTCCACGTCTGGCGCTCACAGCATCGCTCGCAGCACGTCCACACACCCACTCGATACTCTGCCAGCGGCCATGCCACGGTGCGCACCCAACCCTTGCCCATCCCTGCCGTTGTCATATCGATCAACCATCCCTCATCCCCGCTCGTTGCGCGCAGCGAGTCCGTAGTGAGCATGAGCAGCATGTCTTCCCTCTCTTCCTCACCACACCACAACGGACGCTTCCCACACAACTCTCCCGGGTACCTCTCCGCAGACTGGTCACAGAAGGCTCACGACATCGCTGAGACTCTCGTCGATCCTGCATCTAACTCGAAAGCGCCAGTCAAAGTCTACTACTTCCCCGCCAAGGGCATGACCCCGTTTGTCCGACTCAAGGAACATAGCGTCGTATGGGAACAGATACTCAAGCTCGTCGTCCAGATGGGCGTCGCCAGGGACAATGGCGAGCTCGGGGACTGTGCGGCCAAGTTCATCGTCATGCAGGTACTTCCCCCCCTTCCTATAGCATCCGACTTGCCCACTGACATCGTACCACGTCAGCGTGTGATATCCGGCGGCCCCAGAAGCACCCCGCAACCCACGCCTCGGAGCCGTCTACCTCAAGCTTGCTCAATATGTCGACGCTGGCGTCGTCACCTGCCGCCACCTAGAGCAAGACCAACATGACGCTCAAGGTCCGTTTCCTTCCCTCCTTCCCTTTTCTACACCACTCACACGTCTGTATGGTACAGCTCACGATCCAGGTCCAACATACAGCCGGCGAAACAACGTACGTCGCCCCACCGCTGCCCAATGGCGAGATTTTGTCCGGCGTCGCTGGCTTCCTCAACTCATCCGATATTTATCGAGCGTGTCGAACCTCTATATGCACGACTCATCCGAATCGTCATCCGACGGCGAGGAACGCATCGGTGCAGGTGTGGGAGGTGCGTCAAGCTCGGACGTCTCTTCTGTCGTCTCGGGGTCCGGTGGAGCACACGAACCGCAGCATCCTGGTGGCAATGGAAACAGTGGGGCAGGAGGTGGTGGACACACAACAACAAAGACAGGCGAACCCTACCGACGACTGCTAGACGTGTCCAGATCACCGGCGATCAATGACCCGCGAGGGGCCGAGAAGCTGATCAAGGCGCTGTTTAATCTTGTACCAGTGACGGAGGCAGGCAAGGTCACGCCATTTATATATCTGGTCGAGGTCGACAGGGAGGGTGAAGGAGATGGGGAAGGAGATGGCGGTGGCAGTTCGGATCTCTGAAAGACGGCGGTCATGGACACACGCAACGATGATAACGATGACGACAAGGACAAGGAAGACGAGGAACGATCGCTCTACGCTGACTCGCATGACGGGAGCACGGGCAAAGGGCAAAGGAATGGCGATCGAATGGGAAGCGAGTACCACTCGCTCCGGTCGTACTCCTCCTTTCGGTCTCTGCGGTCGCTCGCGAGCAAGGTAAGGTTGGGATCGGGACCGGGACGTGATGATGGGGAGCTGACACCGGTGACAGAGCAGCGGCCGTGAGCACGGGAGCTCATTTACTTGGGAGTGGAGTCAATGGGACGACGACGACGACAGAAAGGCGGAGGTGGTGGAAAAAGGTGGTCGGATGAGGTACAGTGCTGCATCTCTAAATTTCTAATTGGCTTTTTTTCTTCTTTCATCTCCCCCGCATTTATTTTCTCTCCCGTGTCTGGCTAATTGCGCACTAAACTCTTTGGATGGATGGATGACATGACGTTGGGAACACACCCTTATTGATAGGATCGCAGACTACAGCTACAAGCAATTGGTTTATATCGTTCCCTTCTTTTTCTTCGGTCTATAAATTGGAGGAATACTCACTACAGTAATGACAACATGTTGATTTCCATGGACGACCCAAGTCTGCAGATATGCACCTCCTGGCCTTCGCATGCGCCACCCGACACTCGTCCGCCGCGCGATCGTCCGCAACGCCCAACATACTCTTTCAAGTTGTGGCAATGGAGCTCGGTATGGCACAGAAGATGTTGACCACCTTTCGACTCTGGATCTGCAGCCATCGAATTCGAACATGAGGTGACCAGTCGCCGGAATCAACAAGATCGAACTTGAAAAAAGAGAGCAGACGTACTGCTCGGATCGTAAGTGAGTGTGCGCAACATGCCCTCTTCGTCATGCAAAACGATCGACAGCTCTCTGTCCGTGAAGAAAAAGTCAGTGTTGGTCGCATACGTCCGCCGCATGTCCTTGGCCAGGACCACCAGTTTGTGCGGGTCTTCCTAGACCTATGACATCTAATCAAGCAGCGTCACAAGTCTTGAGATTCTGAGATAGGCCACAAAAATGCACCTCCAAGATTCCCTGCGGCCGGATAAGCATCAGCCATTGGGTATTGTGTCCAGTGACCGCAGCCTGGAGTGTGGAGGTAACGTTATGGTCTGCATTGCTAGGGCCGGTGAATGCGCCGTCAGTCGTCGTTATATCAAAAATGCCCGATGCGTCCGTATAGAAGCAATCCCGCCAGCACCGTGATGACTAGTTTGGTAAAAAAATAAAATGAAAATGAAAATGAAAATATTGATACCCACTCTATGACACAATGCAACAAGAGATGCTTGCCCCTTCACCCATCAGCGGCATGTCCTTTCGTCTTATTTTGCCACGCTCCGTCTCTCCAATGAACAACCCAATTTCGTCCTCCCGAAGAATCAACACAAACGGATCGCATATGCTGGAAGCCTTGATTCGCGCACGAGGCATGTTGATTTGGCTCTCAGTGCCATCTCAGGCTGCCACATCACGGGTCAAATACCATGGATACAATTAGAAGATCGGGAAAAACGCACCTGGTTCGAGGACGCGCATAGCATTCGTCATGACATGCAAATGGCCGTGCGCTGGAAGAATGGACCGGCACCGACGGTAGTTCCCGACATGCGCGTTGGGGATAACCAAATCCGTCTTCGCAGCCCTTGTCACATAAGAGAGTTTCCGTTTCCAGATTAGCTTACCCCACCCTTCTCTTCTCGAGGCTGCAAGAAGACACGCACGTGAGATACACCAGGGATGGATTGGCGTCCGCCGCTCGTATTTTTGTATGACGTACCATTTACTTTGTGGGACCGCCGGGTAGGGATAGACCATGCACCACCCAAAACGTGCAATTTGTGTTTAGTGCGAACAGGCAGGTCGCGCTAGACACAGAATAATTAGTGACCAAAGTAGGTGAGGGGTGAGAAATAGGTTTTCGGGTACCTGGAAAAGGGTAAAGCCCCCTAGGTGGCCGCTCCCCGTGGTAACTACGAGTTCAGGAATGTATCGTTCCTATCAACATAGATGTCGGTCGACAATCAAACAAATGGATGAAGGACCTGAATATGAGTATATGTCTGTTGTAAAAGACAGGATATGTTTCGGTACGCACCCCAACTTTCAACATATCGGCAACCGGCTCGTACACAGGAATAGACTCGGAGGCGCACAGCGAAAGGTGGATAACGGACCATGTCCGCAAGGTATGTGTTCCAGGGGACGCGTCATTTGCAGCCGTCTTCGCCTCGAGCTTTGACTCTCAGTATAAATCTTTCAGATCATCAATCGGAATGCAATCGAGCAAACATGAATCGGTTTGTAAGGTTTAGGACTTACCCAGCCCAGGTCTTTTCTGACTGAAAAGGTACAGCAATTGTTGGATTATGATAAACCTGGCAAAAACACAAAGTCGATGGCATTGTGCAAGTTGGGGTTGACATCCGCAACCGCAGCCATATCAAGGACGAAAGAGGGTGAATACGGCACTTCTCTGAGGAAGTGTCAGAAATTGTAATAGATTGACGGACGGAAAAGTACGTCGAAAAGCCTTGGTCCTGTTCCATGATATCGGGGTCAGCTTGCTCGGGAGGCGTCGCAAATGAGGAGGGATCGAGACATTCCGGAAAACCGGCTGCGACATAACATTGGAGATCCCGAGTGAGCTTAGCGCAAAACGTGGATGTGGGACCAGTCTTTGGGTGTTCGAGGAAGGGTGCGATAGATGGCGCATCGGGGAACATGTAACCTTTTTCGATGTGATCGGCATCACGTCAGGAAGGGGGAAAGACAGAACGGAACGCCCACGAGATCCGCTTACCATTGAATATCATCTCAGGAAAACAGACCAAGTCGACTGATCGCGGGGTTAGCCTGCCCAAGTTCGATGTCAAGCCTCAGTGTTCGGTGAACATCAACGCAGTTGGGACGTATAGGGAGGTGGAAAAACAGACCCTCGACATAGCTCGCGCGCTGTCAGGATGTTTGCTTGCATCTCTCCGATCTGTATATCTCCTTCAGCGGCTTTCCTCTCTGCCACGACGGCCAAGATCAAAACAGAACTCACCTTTGGCGCAAATTGAATCACGGAGCATCTGCAGTTCCTATGGATACACTCGCATCCACATCTGAATGTAGGTTCACCTCCGGACTCTTGCTGACCTTTGTCCGCTTCGCAGACAGCACGCTTGCAATGGACAGCTGTTACTTGCTCAACCGGCAGTGTCGTCAGAGATAGCACTGACGAGTGGGGTATCGTGAACGACGAGCTTGACTTTGGGGGACTTGGAGGGATTGTAGTGGTGTGACAAGGATAAATCGGGTACAGTACGCACCCTTTGATACGTTCTCGAGTGCGTCCACGGTATTCAAGTTCTTGAAGGAAGAAAAACTAAGGAAAAAGGCCACCTTTGAGAACTTTGAAAAGTCAGTGATTGAGTCTTAGATGACCTTTGTCTGCGATCTGACGAGGGCGTGCCAGTAGAGCTTAACTTCCGCCATTGATCATCGGGTCTGTCCTCGTCGCGTCAGATGACCACAAAATCTTGATAGGTTGTTCGTATGGGCTCACCGCCATGCCCAAACCTCAAGGATGTTAGACAACACGCGTGAAAGCGGCGGGAAGGAGAATCCGAGGGCCAACGAGGGCAACATGTGATTTTACCTGGTGCTGCGCTGTGTTTCGTTGCATCGCCGTCGTTCCATTTGTATTGTTTGTGGTTCGAAAATCCCGAAACAAGGAAAGCGCAACGAAAAAAAGTTTAACAAACAGCCAATTTCTCGACTGACCAGTGCCACTACCAGGTACGACCAGCCTTGTTCCACTAAATTCGATCCTCTACCAACCTCGTTCACACCCTACCAGCCTCTTGTCACTTTTGGTTGGGGGCTTGAAGCCCGGCCAAAAGTGATAAGAGGCTGGTAGAGGCTGGTCGAGGCTGGTCGTCCCAGCCAAAATTGAACAGCCATTTTCACGCAGAGCCTCGACCAGCGACGATGGAGAATCCACTCATTTTCAACCAATTTCGGTCACCTCGACCAACCTCGAAGGGCCGCTATTGAAAATAGAGGGTGGTCTAGGGTGGTCTAGGGTGATCTAAGTCAAATGAGGGCTTGCGAGCCTCGTGTATTCACTACAGCACGGCGCGTAATAACCATAATACAGGATATGGGAGCAATAATGATAGTGCCAGGGGGATATGTGCGAAGAGTACGCTAGTAATACATGTTGGATCGTCCAGGGAAAGCATGCAAGTGAAGACGTGGCCAATCGAAGTGATAAAAGCAGGGAAAATGCGAAAGGTGTCTAGTCCTCGTCAGGGTCGTCTTCGGCGGAAATGGGCTTGCTTGTGGCAGCGCCAGCTTTCTTCTTGGCGGCCTTCATATCATTCGATCGTTTCCTATATTCCTAGACTCGAATGGGACACATGGACTTGACAGAGTGGTGGCTATCTTACCTCGAATAACGGATCTTTGCTTGCTTCCAGTGTCGCCCATGCGGCAGCAAACTCACCTCGCTTGCCGCCTCGGTTCTGTCTGCACCACTCGATAGCATAGAGTTCCGAGCCGAGCTTGAATTCGTACTTGGCCGCATGATCGAGTTGGGGTCAGCTTCTCTGCGCTTTTTCTTCGATCCAGTCACATCCACTGCAGTCTCGTTGGTAGAGGATTCAGGAAGTTGTTGCGGTCCCAGGTTCGTCACAGGAATAGTAGGTTAATGTCCAGGATTCGAGGTGGGTCGCTTAGCTTGCTCGGCCTGAATGGCATCCATCGATTGCTGCATTTGGTTTGGGAATGCAGGAGGCGTCGAGGAGGCAGGACCTGCAACAAGCGGTTGTGCACGAACGGCATTGCTAACCATTGTCTGAAATGGAGCGGTGCGTGCGAGTCCTGAGCCCGATATTGCATAAGATGGATTGATTGGTCCAGCGATGGGCTGGGTACGGGTGATTTCTCCAGTCGATGCCACCGAGTTGAGAGCGGGAGAGACAGGCATGGCGAATGTGGTCTTGCTTATAGCTGTGAGTCCGGGTCCAGGTAGCGTCTGTACAACCTGAATGTAGTGATGGGTATTTGTTGACAGATAATACTTACCGGCAACGGGAAGCCAGCGTCTGTAGCTCCTGTGGATCTGCTCGCGTCCACGTCTGAATGTAAGTTCACCTCTGGACTCTTGCTGACCTTTGTCCGCTTCGCAGACGGCACGACAGCTGTCGCTTGCTCAACTTGCCATTAGTCGTCAACTCTATAGGGGTCTCTGAGGCTTCTTGCTTGATGCGTGAGTTACCATCGGAGTCGTCTTGGGGATGGTCAGACCATTGGGAATAGTACGAACTCATGAACGTATCGGCCTTCCAGTTGTCGGAGCAGTAACGGGAGATTGGGAATCTTGCACGCATCTTGCAATAGAAGTACTCCAGTGCCGGATCAGTGCAACGGCCCCACGTAGTCGGTGCGAGCCCAAACCTCAAGGGTGTTAGAGCTAATGTGCGTGAATATGTGCGCATCGAGGCCTGTTCACTCTCGCTGACAGCATTCTCCTTTTCGTCCTCTATAAAACCCACTGTCCCCGCATCAGGACCTCGGACTGTCCGAAGGTATTCCCGCCCGTTCCTGTTGTCCTTCAGATACTCGTTCTTGTGCCAATAGATGAACCTGGGGGATTGTTCATGCGTGAGAGCTGGCCCAGGATCCTTCTCCCGTGCATCTTTCAGTAGAGCCATAAAGAATCTGCTGGCATCGTGGTCTTGTGACAAAGCTGATGAGTCGTCCGATGAAGACAAGCTGGTACGAGTGGAGCCCAAGGATAACAATGGTTTAGACGGATTCGGATCGACCTTGATGTCCTTCATCGATGCCAGAAGCTGTTCAAAACGCTTACTAGGCATGATAAGTTGAATATAGCCTGAAAATACATGACACGCAGACTCACTCAGAGAGAGACAGCTGTCCATCAAGTTTTGCAACTTGTTCTCGAAGGTGCTTGTTCTCGTTTCGGAGCAGTTTTGCTGTGCTGTTGCTAGAGCGCCCGGAGCTTCCCTGTGGTTTATTCTCGCCATGTGGGTCAACGGCCTGACTATATGCACTGTCGAACGAGCGCCCTTGAGCATAAGGGTATGGTAGTGATGCCTGCGAAGAAGAAAAAGAACCCTATAATGATTTTAGTAGGGAGGCAAATCAGCGGGAGTGCACAAATACCTCCATTGGTACAATTTCCAGGCCAATCATTCGAAATGTGGTGTCCAAATTCTCGTTTTCCTGCTACTGGAGTGCTGGAGTTGTTGGTAGCTATGACGGGGGAATGGTTGGTTGACTCCAGTCGTTTCTTGAAGTCCATCCGAGAGGTCCGAAGAACCATCGGTTGAGTCGACGGGAGGTAACCAGGAGGCATGGGGGGTGTTAGAGGCTGCATACTGGAGGCCATAGCGGGGGAGCTTGTCGAATGTCACATCAGAGTATGATTTTACCCAGTGCATATACGCTGCGACGCATGTCTACCGGCGTGACTATGCCCATTCGCTTAGTCAGCTTGGTCTTAGTAAGACACACGCTGAGAACGCACTTTGCTTATCTCCATCTTTTCAGACTCTTACCATCACGATGCCCATTGTCGCCAATCCAAAGCTCGACCCGGCTAATCCTGAAGCTTTTCCATCAGTCAAGGTTGTTCCTGAGAATGTCGTTGTCCTCGAAGTCGACAATCTCCTGCATGGTTGGCCGACTTACATTCTCAGCCATACTCCCGAGCACCCGGGACCCGCTGTAGGATGCTTTGGGCTCGCCTTTTCAGCTCTGCTGACCTTAATGATAGAAATTTATATTGCGACTCAAAGATGTCCAGAAATATCTCTACATTGATGACGAAGTCTCCGAAGGTGAAGGAGGTATGTCGACCAATGAATGACGGTAAGTGCATGCTATGCAAAGCTGATATAAATAGGTTTTGTTACTCGGAAAAAGCCTGCTACCAAAAATGATGCAGCAATGATCTGTGTAGATCTAACCGAGTCGTAGGCCTTTTTTCCCTTCTCTTCTTCTTTTATATTGCATTTACTTTATTCAGAGTGCAGCAAATGAGCCCTGCCGCAAGGACAATCAAGGCAGTTGCAATCCCAGCCAACCCTCTTGGAACTCTGAAAGATCCGAGGCCAACGAAGGTCGCGACAACGAGCCTGAGGATTTGACCTGGCCTCCACTCTGGACACACGGTGCCTATCGAGAGGTCTCGTCGGACAGACGAACCGATGCGTTCTCTAGGTTCAAGACTACCCATGCGTTGATTCAAGCTGCGAATGCAACCATAGACGAGGCCGTGTAAGTTAGAACATGGAAAATTACTTGTCTGTACTTGTATGCTGTAAACTCGTCATCCGAATCGAGTGTTGCTGTTATGAAACCATGCTGTCGTCTCAGAGTTTTTGTGTGCAATGAATCATTCGAATGTATGCGTGGACATGAATGCAATTAATTGTAGAAGCTTTAACCTGGCCTCGTCAATATGTGTACTCGTTTTCATCAATATCCTCTTCCTCATCGGGCTCTGCGTCCTCGTCGTCGATCAAGAAACCCCCTAGGTTAGTCACATCGTTTCCAGGCTGTTCAAACGTAAGAAACGTTGTTCGCCATCAACTTCGTGTGGATTCATTGAAACGATTTGTGTGATTGTAGTTGCACGGATGACCATGAGCGACTGATCTCCAAGATATGCACAGGAGAAAAGTGCTCCACTTGATTCATGGAGTAGACGAGAGTGCGGAGTGGAGGGCAAGAGAAATTCCCGGAGAGTTCAGCTGGCACTGAACTTGGAGAAGATAGTGCACCACTCCAAACCTGATTTCATTGTTGTCGACTGTAAACTAAATTAAAAGTGTCAGCGAATCCCATACTGGCTCATACATGGGAAAAAATGCCATGACGTTACGTTTGTCCATTTGGGAGCCGTATGCGAGCCCAACGACGAACCTTTAGACAGCTGTCCCTTCCAAGACATAGAAGATCAGGCGAGTCTGGAAATTTTCTTTCGAGCCATTCCTTGAGACAGTTTGATTTAACCATGGTTGCATCGTGTCGTGAGCGCTCGCGCCGGGGAAGCAACAAGTGGTCACTTCCAGATTCAGCAGACTCCGAAGACCGGGGACGGGTCGTCTTTTCAGGGTGTGGATTGATATCCGGAATCATCGACTCAAAGCATTACTGCGAGCCCGTCGGATTGCTCGCTGAGTGAGGTTGGCATAACAGAGATGATGTTGGCGGAGCTCCTCCGTCAGATTACCAATGGTCCGCTCCATTGTCCATTGTGACGAACAGATCAGTGGCCCTTTTGTCTGCACCTCATGGTCATAGTGAATAAGGGCGTGGATGCTCTGCCGCACGAAGTGAACACGTTCGATCTTTCGTTGGTAGTAGAGCTCTTCAAACTCCTTCGCAAATTCGATAAAAAGACGGCGTGCAGTCTTGAGTTCATATCGAGCGATCGAATGCTGTGTAATAAGTCGAACGGCTCGCACGAGTTTGCAGAAGTTGCGCCAGTAAGGTGGTGGAAGAATGTCTCGAAAGAGGCCAGGTCCCAGTCCCCAGAGATAGAGATGGTACTCCCAAGCCTTGTATCCACTGTTGATTTTCTCTGCAGGATTACGAGGGGGACGACCAAAGACTCCAGGTATATCGATAACAGACAGAGCTACTCGTTCACCGTGTGTTTTCCAGGCTGCTGGGTTGGAAAGCACGGCCCAGCCACAAGCCGTCTTGGTGTCTTTGGGATCGCAGTCGATGGTCCCCCGCCATAATGGGATAAGGAGATCGGGGAGGTTTAGTGACAGAAGGCGCATGGTGTCGGATCCAAAACACCCCGGGATGCCAAACGTACGACCAGCAGGAAATCCTAGAAAGAGACTTGGTTTGGATATACCTGTCTCAAGACGTCTTCGCTTGTACTGTGCTTCATTCTGACTTAAAAGGACTTTCGCAAGGTTTGTCAGATAGGTATCTGATGAGCATGCGAAGTCTTCCGGATCTATGTTGTCGTGGTCGGATGAAGGAATAGGGAGACCATCTGGCTTCATCATCGCAGGATAATATATTGATCCACCTTGTTTGTGACGACTGGGCAATCCACAATAGAGCCGACATCCATTCTTTCCACGGTGTCCAACAAAGCCGTTGAGATATGCCAGACCTGGTCCATCCGAAGTCGCAATTGCGAGAAAGAGGTTTCGCAGATATAGAGCATTGAGTGAAGCATCCCAAATAGGCAGACCTTCTCGCTGGATTGTGGCAATATGATGAAATCCGGGAAATAGAAATGAGTCGATGTTTTTTGGCTTGTTCGGCCCAGGAATAACAACACCCGGAGGAGCATAATCCTTCTTATAACGTGTCTCCGGTGAGCGATCAAAAACCACCCAGATCGAGAGCCAGCAATCCGAGGCCTTGTGACGATGGAGTTGAGCACCATCGATTGAGAACATCAGTAGGATATCTTCAGGTTTGATTTTGCCAGTTTGGACAGCTTCGATATACCCGGTGCCGTCAAAAGGATCCTCGTATTTCATCTGAGTGCCATGATTCTCGTGTAGCAGTTCGAATACTTTCTCGGTGTATTCTTGCCGATAATGCATTTCCTTCGCAGCCTCAGGATCGTGGAACATTGCCTGCAGCTGTGGCCCAACGAGTACGGTGGGAAATTGCTTTCGGGGTGTTTTGATTGCGCCTTGTGGCCCTCGGAGGATATCCTGATCCCACCGGGACTCTCCGCACTCGGTGCACTGCTCGGAACCTGCAAATGGACCAGTGAATCCAATGCACGAGTTGATGGACATATCATGCATGACAGCTTCGACTCCGGTGAGAAGAGAAACCGACTCCTTGACCTGAAAGAGTGTCGGGAAATGTCGAGTGGGATCGAGTTCCATATGGACTGCTCGAGCTGTCTCGTAGTCTCTATCAGCGTTACCGAGGCCCAGATAGAGCTTGATAGCTGCCTTGAGAACTTCCTGCCCGTCGAACGAGATGGACTCAGCTGGGGGGTTGGGCAAACGGCTGACAGCATCTTCATCTAGACCGATGCCTTTATCATCGAGCGACACATTTTGCATTGCAGCAATAAATTGAAGTGCAATCCGAAAGTCGTCCATTTTGATGTTGGGGTATATTTCTTGAAGGAGAACTGTGTCGTCGTCGTCAAGATGAAATGGATTCACCGGGCGTGTTTCCTCTCCCCCCTCGTCGTCGTCATCGCGATTGTGTGATCCGGAGGGCCCAGGGTCGAAGTCTGAGGGTTACTAGACGGAGTTGTTTCCTGGCACACCATGAACAAGACAACACCTGCCTCAGATCGATCCTGTCTGAGTCTCGAATCCAACCCACAAACGTCTCGTCCGGGTGAGTCTAGGGGGGCCCGGAGGGGACTTGGATGACGCAAATCTAAATCGGGATCAGAGTCTCGAGCATGACTCTCAGGCTCAGTTCGCCTGCGTGTGCTTTGCTGTCGACAGCTACCATGAGGTACTCCAGCTTCCTGTTGTAGCTGTCTTAGAGAAGGGGGAATGGAAGATTCTTCCGGGACGCGGTATTTTTGATGCCAACGGAAGGCTGCCCGAGTAACTTCTGTCAATACTCCCGAGCATTTCGCCTTGCAATCGCAAAAGTATTTCTTCCAGGCCGTGTCTTTAGGCATGGAAAGCAGGAGGAAGCAGCGTACTAGGGTGCGGGGGCGATGACAAGGGTCGAGCGTATATACTAGAGATATTGACAGGGCCAGGTGGCACCTTGCGTGATGTTACCTGATGCAGCTGTGTTGCGCCTTGTTTCGTTGTCTGCTTCACTGCACAGCCGTTGTTTCGTTTGTATCGTTTGTGGTTCGAAAATCCCGAAACAAGGAAAGCGCAACGAAACAGAGCTTAACAAACAGCTAATTTCTCGACTGACCACTACCAGGTACGACCAGCCTCGTTCCACTAAATTCGATCCTCTACCAGCCTCGCTCACACTCTACCAGCCTCTTGTCACTTTTGGCTGGGCTTGAAGGTCCAGGCCTCAGGAATTGCTTGTCACCAATGGGAACGAGGGCATTTAACACCTTACTCACCATTCAAGCCCTGAGCCAGCAATGACGCGCATCTTACGAAAGAAGCTGTACACGGCAGGATTCCTCGCTGTCTGACTTTTAATAAGTCTTTCAGCGCCTGTGAGGGTTACTGTGAGGGTACCCCTACTCGAAGCCCACATAACGAAAGATCCTCAAGCGACTGGGAAGGTACGTTTCTTTGTGATCTTATTCTTAATTTCTCTTCCCAAACTTCACGGCCACTCATCAGCCTGTTGTCATGCTGGCGAAGGCCTAAGGGTTGCGCTCAGACTTGGATTCGGCCTCGGTGATGCTCAGCTGGGTTTGCTTTCGTCTAGGACTATAGCGAGTACGAGGAAATCCCTTTTTGCGAGGAAGGTGACGACCGTGGCGGAACTTGGGTATGGTATGTCCCCAATTTTCTCCGTTCTGCCTTTGCACCCGCGTCCCACCCCCGCTCATGTATTAACCATCTCGACGATAGCATGACATTCATCCCCAAAAATGTACCGCTTGATTGACGAATCTTATTGCACCACCTGCTCCGTTGGGTCGCTGACCCCATACCGGCACAACTCTCAGGGAGATCATGTGTCACTCATTGCCTGTTCCGCTCCGAAAGAACGTCGCTCTCCTCAGGAACATTGAAACCACAGTGACTGATCCGATGGCGGCCGGCTGCAGGCAGCCCCATTCTTACTTGTTGGGGAAAGCGGGGGGATGGATTCCCCGAAGCATGCAAGCAAAGTTCTGTCGCCCGTTGACAGCTACTCAACCTGACCTAACGTGATGCATTTCTAGAGGACAGAATTTATACATGGCAGCGGACGGCGTCACCCTCCTATGCAGTTGGTCATATACATTGGAGCATCTCGGTCCGAGCTGGCGTTCTCCCGGAGGTAGTCCTTATCAGCGTCCACATGATGGAAAAGTTCAGATACATTTTCGTCGAAAAGATGGCAGCCAGTAAAATTGGACCCTGTCTTCCGAACCCTGGTCTGCCAAGCACCGCGTTGTGCAAGTCTCTGGGAGCCGCTGCTGACATCCACAGGGTCACCGCCCAACAGCAAGCAAGAGATGAGGAGTGCAGCGACGTGGATGATACCCCGCCAGATAGGCTGATTGCCATGATATAACGATCGTGCACGCACGCGAAGACCACTGACAAACCCTTAGCCGAGCCACTGGATCGAACTTTCAGGGATGGACTGTAAGTGTTTTCATCGCTAATCTCCCTGCGTATTCAATATTCATTTAGTTAGCGTCTCCTCTGGTATTCGGCTTCGGATATATTGGCAGCGGACAACCAGTCGAGCTGGTCATTTCCTTATACCAACCCTTCCACGCCTTGTGCCATATCCTGAGGCAGTCTGATGGAACATGAAAAAGGGCGGTCACTCCTATGGCGACCCGTGTGGAGCGATAGCGGTGCCACACACACCGCATATATATCGGTGCTTCCAACTGATCTCCAGAATATCCTGATGAGGATATATCATACCCGTATCGCAATAACACCAGATCAAGGGTTTGCGAGAGATATAAAACCTCCCTATTCCTATGAGACGCACTCCCTCAGCCCCATCTATCTGCTCTTGAACAACTCGTCCTATTCAACCTTGCGAATATCAACATGCAGGCCCTCACCGTCAGTGGTGACTTGCAGATGCAGCGTCACGCAATAACTGATGAATCCGTTCTCGCAGATCGTCTCCATCCCCGTCAACCAGGCTTGCTGCTCTGGCGCCGATACCTGCAGCTGCGCCTCTACGTACATTTTTTCTTGCTTACCAGCAGGCAGTCGTTGACCTTTTGTTGTTGCTGATCTAGTTGCACCTGCAAGTGCGGTGACTGCAAGCACTAAGCACCAACGCACTAGTTGGTGCTCGCCCCGGCCGTAGATATCAAATAAACATACATTCTTTTTTGCTCCCTGTGTGTTTCCTGAAATATGGTAGTAGCAGAGTGTGGATGGTGTGGATTGTCGTTTTGAATCTATGTAATGCGGTGCACTATGTTTGTCGAATGTCGAATGGAGGGATTATCGTGTTCAAGCGAGGGTTTCTTTACTAGGGTGTTTACTCGAATGCCATCGCCACATTGGTTTTCCACCGCCGGGTTGATATTCAGAGACTCGGAGCCCCGGATTCGTGTTCCCGATCACCGGCCGGTTGTGCCGTTGTGTTTACATGTATTTATGTAAATCATGAGCAATGAAGTACTACGAGACTACTTGGGCGCTTGCTCTTATGGGAATCCATGCCCAGAGATAATCAGCCCTTTGTACCACCTCCCTCCTCCAGCCACCCATGACCCGCCCGACCACCTTTCCCTTTCCCACCGTAGCCTTCTCATCCAGCGCCCGCCCACCTCGACCTTTCACACCACCCACTCCGACTAGTATGGGGTCAGCGGTGGTCAGTATGTAGCCAGTCTGTGGGTTTGGATAATGAAGCTACGCTGCGATGTAATGCACACAACAAAGGCAGGGGTGGGGGAAAAGACACGTATGTTTAAATGGATTCAACTGGTATACAACTAAGTAGAGTTCTTGAGATCAAACACCGTGCGTCGATCTTGCTCCAGCTCCTCGATTTTGGAGAAAAGCCCGAGGTAATGCTTGCATCGCGCATTATGAATTTGATCGAAGTGCTTTTTCAACTCCACGGGGGAAGACTTGACGGTCCGGAAGCCATATGCCACCCAACGAAATAAGCCTCCGGGGCAATATTGGGTGAAGGACTGCCGGGTTTCATGTGATTGAATGGGAACATTCCCATGGCGAATTGTGGCCGAAGGAATGAGCACCGTGGACCCTGGAGGAAACTGCACAACCAAGCCTAGATCAAACAATATCAGATGACCGCCTTTGGTAGGGTCATACGATCCACAAGCAAATATAGCACAAAGCCCGTATGGAACATTAGCGGCGTCGACATGATCCTTCGTCACGACACGGGGGCCGCAGTTGAATGTTGCAGTGGGAAACAGGCTATTCGGGAACGGCTTTTTGAAATCCGGATGCTTGGAAAATAATGGGTTCAAGTGCTCTCGGTATTCTCGAAAGAGTTTTGGGGCATAAAAACCAAAGGAAGCTAGCCATGTATGGGTGAAAAGGTGCATGAAAATGATACTGGGGGAGCGTACAACTCATAAACCCCGCAACCCGCAGAAAGTCATGGTCATTAGTCAGCTCGTCAACGATGGCTTCGGTCGAGGGGTGCGTTGAGCGTAGATTTCCAGGGGCCTAGGCACATCAGTAGGTCATATTCCTGCTAACTTAAGATGGATGCCTACCTGCTGTCCCTGTCCATGAGAAACCCCTGTATATATGGATACAAAGCTACCCCTCCGCTCATCATGGGCCCCCTTTGCCCGACCTGCCGCCTGTTGCAGGCTTGCACTTACACTGGCATGCACGCCATCCCAGTTGTTTCCCGTGGGCCGCCCTACGAGCATGCCTATAATACGATCTTCTTCATCAAGGATGGCCACCGGTTTGCTAAAAATGATCAGTGGATGGCATAATGCAGCAGGGACATCTTACCACCCATCCCACTCAATGACTTTGAATCCCATTTGAACCAGTTCATCAAGGGACCACTCCCTACTTTTGGGGTCACTCTTTGCCCTCTTCATGCCAACAAAACACCCGGTAGCAGCACGCAAGGCTGTTGCATTGAAATCGACTGCCATGTTCTGCGGTTTGGGGTACTTCTTGGAATGGGATGGTCGTATGTAACAGCCGTTCTTAGCACGGTTTGCTTTCCGCTTCCTGCTCCTTCTGTCATCGGCCAATTCAATGGGATGCGATCCAAGCGCTGGCTGAACAAGTCGACCTTGCTGTGGGTCGGCGGGGGCATCTGGGGCGGGCTGGACCATGCCCTCCAGCGAACCCCCGTCGTGGCCTGGATTCCCCGCCAGGATGTCATCTACCTCTCTCCTGAGGGCCTCGTCGAGTTTGCCCTTCAATTGAAGGCCAGGGATGCGCAGGGTATACAGTGGAGCCTATCCAATGAAAATTTAACAAAACAGGCCTATATTTTTTAAGCCCCATACCATCGTTGAGCGTTATGTAGCGTTGAACGTTGAGCTTTGCAACGTTGAACTGCAACGTCAGATGATCAACAAAAGGTTGCAAATTTACAGCTGTTTGCGGAATATAATATATGGCAATTGTGTGATTTTTTTTCTTCGCCGGTCAAAATGACCGCGTCCGAGTCGAGAGGACCTAGTAGACTCAGTGGCATCGCGCTGTAGCTGCCCAGAGAGCTGGGGTTTCCTCTTGTCCACCACTATGCATATACCATGACTGGTAAAGATAGGCTGCACGCTGAGAAGAATGATGCTGATAGTCCACAACATCCCCTCACAATCAAGCTCCCAGCCACGAATGAATACCAGCCACCACGTGTGAAGACATCGATGGCATATAAGCACGTTGCCTCCGGGGGTGCATGCCCATAACATTGGGCATACGTTCGCTCATTTTCGATTGCTTCATCAATCACAATAAACTCGGAAGCGTCGCCAAGGCTTGCCTTGCATTCCTCCCATTATTGCTCGTTTCGCTCTGCAACAGCTTTCGGGGAATCTTTCGAGTGGACCCAGCACCCACAAATTCTAAGGTGGTGCAGATGGCGAGATCGTGATGCCATGCTTGACACCTAGCCAGGTAGAAGCTTGGTCAAGGTAGAGGTCGGGGTCTTTAGCAAAGAGCGCCTCAAAGGACAGCTATTGTGAGCAGCCCGACACGTCCGGCAAAAGAAGAAGGCGGTCGGCTAACGGCACTGTGCTGTTCAAAGATCTGATGTGATCGGTAGCAACCTTTGAGACCTGAAGGAGCTGACAGATATCGTCGAGAGCCCAGCCAAGGCCCCAGAGGTCCAATGCACATTCCTTGATGCCGTTGCTGATCTTTCTGCTGACCATGGCTGGAGAAAGGGCAGATCTTGTTGAGCACTGAGCTGCCTGAGCGTCATCCGAAAATGGGGGGGAAACCTGGAACCCTTTTAGGGTCCAGGAATATATTCCGCAAACAGCTGTAAGCTTGTCTGTACCAACAAGGTCCTCTTCACGGGCAACAGTTTTAAGTCTATGCACATGAGCGTTGAAGCAAGCTTGAAGAAGTTGAGGACGACTTATATCGACATTCTGTGCATTCATTGGTAGGATTGGAAGACCTCCATCAAGGAGGTTATGAACGGCTTCCACAGGCTCGTCCAACAAGGAAAAGTCCATTATCTGGTACGTGCAAAAATCTGATGTGTATGTTTGAGTTCTCACATCGGTTAACGTCGCAGGGCATTTCTGATACCTCTGCGTGGGTGGTGTCGCAAGCGAACCAGTATGCGCGTGATCACGGCAAGACCCCATTGTAATTTATCAAGGTAACTGGAATGTCATGGAACGCTCCTTTGAGCGAGATATCATTCCAATGTGCAAAGCGCATGGTATGTTTAATGTCTCAGCTCAGAGTATTGCAAGACCGTTCATGACCTCGTACAGGAACCGCTTTGGCTCCCTGGGGTGTCCTAGCTAGCGGCAAGCTCCGCAGCGACGAGGACGAAGCGAAATGCGAGCAGTCGGGCGAGAAGGGTCGTATCTTCTTCACTGCCGAATGGAAGCGAAACGAGTCGGACTGACGATAATCGATATAATATGCACGTGCAACCCTATCCAACCCACTCGTCCGGATGAAGAGGGAATGCCAATCACCTCAAACGTGATAATGAGATCAGTAAATCTACCTTCACCGATTAAGCATATGGAATCGTTTCCAGCGTGCAAGAGTTTTCCGTGAAACAATCATATCAGTATGTATGTACAAGCTACTACTCTATGTGTCTCCAGATAGGCACAAGCTGGAGTTGAAATTGAGTGGATTAAGGCGTCCGATGTCTCGAAGAATTGACTGCCCTGGAGCAGGGGGTAGATAGAACGAGATGGAGAGGGTGGTTAGCAGAGCAGTGGGCAATGTCGCAAAAGAAGTCGGTGCCAAGCACATCACTTCTGTGGCAATCGCATATGTCATGCAGAAAGCGCCATACGTATTCCAGATCGTTGATGGTCGCAAGGTGGAACACCTGCAAGCCAACCTCGAAGCGCTCGAGATTGTGCTTACCCCAAAACAAATTCAAAATTTGGAGGGCGCTGTGCTGTTTGACTTGGGCTTCCCGTTGCGAAATGCCGCTTACTTGGACTCAAGCAAATTACCTTCCGAGTCCATTGGTCCAATCTTACCGGAACTCTCCTAGATACAGCGAGGAACCATACATGCATCATGAATACTTTACGACAGATTTTCTTGTATATTTCGTTGGGTGTCTCCCAAAGTGCTTTGTCCGTTTCCAGGCTATTATAATTTCTGATACTTGTTCGTCACTCGAGCACGTTTAGTGCTCATCGTGCGATCCTCAGAGAGAGACTCGAGTTAGTAGCAGAACGCGTCGTTTGGATCACTTCGACGTTGAAGTGCTTTCACTTTTTGTCCTTCGACTTGGCCAACAGTATCGTCAAAATAGTCCTCTTGTAGCATACCAACAATGTATTTCGGAAGAATATTGTTGTCCTTCATGGACTCATTTATATTGTCTAGCGAGATTCTGAGTTCCGCGACTCACGCTGAAATGGATATCACTCACTGTATTTCAAACAGACAGCCAAGGCATGTGCAGCGAGCAATGCAGTGTCCCGCTGTTGCAGCTGATCGATGAAGATGCCTAATAGGCCGATTTCACAAAAATGGTCCCAGACGATAACGGCCGGGGAAAAATTGGCGTGAGCCTGTGCTTGTATAAGTGATGCTACACGTCGAAAGTAAACCCACCTTCGCATAGCTTCAGGAGGGTCATCGTTGCAGCGGTACGCCCATGAGCATTCCTCTTCTGAACGGTCCTTTTCAGTTCTCCGATAAGTTCTCTCTTTTGTTCGGTGAGCTCCGAGTCTGTGGCATCTGATGCAAAAATATGACACTCAAATCATTGCTAGAAACCGCGCGAGAATCTCACTCACCGAGCGCAAAAATGCAGCGCAACGATCGTTCTTCGTGGCAACCCAGTCCTCCAGCTGACTCGTCACCATAAAACTTCATGCGGACCAGAGCGCTGGCGAAATTTTCTCGGATTGTTGCTTCCCGAACGTCCAATTGTCCTGAGATCATTGATTAGCAATAAAATAGAACAGACAGCGCATTCACCTGCCCAATTTATTACCATTGCGAATTTACAAGGTAAGCAATATTTCGGCAGCGAGAGGACCAATGATTTGCCCATGTTTTCTAGCCAGCTCTCTCATCCTAGGCTTTCCTGCAGAGCACAGGTCCCTGGCTGTTAAGACGGAGTAAGTTCTCAATGACTACTATGGCCCGCGAAGATAGCCGAATACTCGCCTTCCGCCACGCGCCGCGGTTAGATGGGACAGGTCTAAGAAGGGTCATACATCAATATGCAGTCCCAACCATAACTGCAGCACTAACCTTCTGCCTCCAATAGCTTGCAGAGACTTGGTACACTGGAATTAGGGTGGCTTTCCCAAAGCCTTTCGATCATAGTGTTCCGAGTGTCTTGTACCTAATAATGAGTGAATTGCCAGATGAATACATATAATCGACGCACCACACAGCAATAGGTAGTTCAGGCCATCCATGGCCTGCACAAAGTTCATCCCCGGTTTCTTGATGTTCCCATCAAGCAGGTTTACGAGCATTCCCAAGATATTCCCGGACAGAATACACTGTCGCAAGATGTTGTGCATCGTCACGGGTCTCAGGAGAGTGACGACTCTGGGACAATCTCGGTGCTTGTGCGCAGCCAGAATGGTACGAAGGCATCTCTTCGCATCGTTAAATGCGTCCTGCGAAGGTCCCACGCGAGGCATCGAAGGACTCCTCGGTTCCGCCTCGCGATTGTAGGCTGTACGGAAAATTATTTACCATGCAATGTCTCGGAAATAGGCAGCTTACATGCTTCATAATAGGCGACGATGGAGGCAAGCCTGACTAGCGGAGCGCAATTGAGGTTCTCGATGATATTCCGGAACATTTCTTGCCAATTAGGTACATCCCTAACGCTTCGCTTCCCATCATATGAAGATGGTGAGCGATAGTAATGGTATAATGGAAAAGAGGCTCACTGAATCGCAGCATGAACAGCAACCTTATCGAGATATATCGGCGCCACCCCTTGCGGAACATCCAAACGGGATAACCTGTTTCCCAAAAGTGGTTGTCCAGTTCTGCCTCGTCGGAATCGGTGCATATAATAGGTATTTCGAAACCCTCTCGGGCCTCTCCTAGCGTCGCTTGCGGCTTGTACGCGTTTGCATACAGAATGGATGCGTGGATCTTTTGACCGGGCATGATATGACGTGGTTCCAGCCAATGCATGCTATTATACGGTACTACAAGATCAGCGGGATGGATGGGCAAGACACCAAAATCTCACCGTTGGGCGTAATCGCCGACACCATTATAGGACACTTGATGTTTGATGGCTAGATACTCAAATATTCGCCAGGCAGCGCTCATTGAATTACTGATGCCAAAATCAAGATCATCTGGCATCCAGAATACGTCTGTTGGGTGCAGAACAAGACCACGCACAATCGCTTCTCGACGCATCCATAGCAACGAAACATTGCCAACCTGGTGAAACTTCCCTGGATGGTCCTCACTACCTCTGCACGGAATACATCAGTATAGTGATCGCGGTCAACAAAGACCCTTACGCATCTGAATGATTGCCAGCAAACCAGACCTCCTTGATATCTGGTCTGACTTAAGAGTGGGTTATCATCGTCGCTCTTAGGAAAGCGGCGCCGTTGGTTCGCAGGTGTTGGAGTATGTTCAACGTCAAGGGAAGTCAAAACGTAATTAGACTTTGCCTCGTGCGTCTGGGGATTCATTTCATGAAAGTATTCTGGCATGAATTTCACCCTACGTTCGTCCAGAGCGAGCGCGTATCTAATATCCCTAAACAAGATTAGTTCCAGGGATTATCTGACAGAACGACGACAGTGACAAGACTCACCATACTCCGATGAAGTGCACCCTCGGGTCCTTCCACGAGAATGATTTCTTGAATTTCCCGGCAATCTGCTTCGCCTCGGGGTTTCCTGGTCGAGTGTCTTGATAGTGATTGTAGGCAGCACGAGTCAGCCGTCATGTTTCACAACGTACCTGCGCTCTCCTCGCACTGTGCCCGTGCCATAACCCTCGATGCTTCGCCGATGGCAGGTTGATCCGAGTCAGGTTGGCTCAGCAATTCAGGCAGGATGCCCTATCGTCGCCACCGGCGCAAATGGCTGGTGTGCGGGTTGAACTCAAAGCCGTATCTCTGCGTGTGGAATGTGGAAACTTAGACCAAAGTTCTGGACCCTTCCGCACCACCATCCCGAGTATATAGCTTGTCCACACCGGATTTCGATTACTTTCGAGCAATCTGGTAGCAGGTCATCGCAAGCCCTTAGCCCGAGTACTCTCGAATAACAAGGGACCTACCTTCTTCATTCAAATCACGGAACTCAAACGCTCGCTGACGGTGCTATAATGGGAGTACAGGGTCACGGCCAAAATTTAAGGGCAGTAATTACGTATTCCTCGCAGTGTTGTAGCCTCAGGCTCGAGCAATGAGGCTGCAGACGGACGACTAGCCGCAGCTTCCGGGTAATGGGTCCTGCTATGGCGGCGCAGCCTCAGAAGCTGCGACGGGAGACAAAGGGCTCTTCTTTCACGTCCGAACCGGACCGCGACAAAGCGCCCTTTTGCACTTTCACGTAACGCAGGGTCATGACTGCGGCAGTTCAGTGGAAATGACGAAGCCAATGCATTCGAATGCGAAATGCACCGCAATACCGAATACGCCAGGTTGATCAAATCAAATGCATTTCCTTGGAGCCTTACTGCAGCTACATTTTGAATCCTTACTACGTTGTCACGGGTGCTCCAGATCAATGTTTCTCGTATGGCAGCAAACGCACGTTGTAAGGAGGTGTCAAGGGTGTCAACAGCGTGCACAAGCAAGTTGAGTACCGATGATATGAATGCCTTCGCTGTGTTCGAAGGGGATAATAGGTGGATAAGGCAAAGTTGGTAGGGAATCACCTGCATCTGAAAGTTGAAGCGAGTATGGACAAGGAGGACCAATATCCCCATTGGTCAGCTGGTTGAGCAAAATAGGCGGAACAGATTGGACTATGGGATCAATCAAGCTCCCCCAGATGGAACTGTCTCTGTTTGCTAGCCTGAAACAACTATATGTATCGAATCAAAGCCTGAAACCCAAAACAACTCACTTCACGCCAATGGAGTCAAAGAAGTCGTCTGATTGGGACCATTCATGCCAAGCCGCACCGGAGATCCCATGCTCTTCCTGAAGGAAAGGCGAAAACAAGGTATCCATGTTCAGCGGCAGTGCTCTTTTCACTTGAGCTATGGTGGGTGCTATGAAATTCTGGATGAGTTGACGGTGATCAGCTTTCATGAACGTTGAGTCAGTCCAGGATATAAGGCAGCACTATACAACACACCTTTGACTGGTGCCCGTATGATACTAGCTAGGTCAAACGGCGCGTTGCCCGACATAGATCCGATAGCCACTCGCAAACCTAGCCCGGCGATGAGCACCAAGAGATACACAGAGCCTGCTCCTGCTAGTGCAGCAAATCGACTGCCAGTAGCATGCCAATCCAAGAAAGTTGACAAGACAGGGCCACCAGGTAAACCATGAAGTTCGTCGTAGTAAATTTGAGAAAGAGAAATGGCGGCCCTCTTGGATCGACGGATGCTGATGAAGTGCGGTCAGCTTTATGTTTCCCCCAGTAATACGGTACCTTACCTCTGACATTTGCAGACCAGCTGGATGAGATTGATCATCCACACAAAGTTGACTCGAATGTCGCGCGCCTGAAGACATGCGCATCGCAGTACAACCGAACACAAGCTCTGGTCTTGGAACATGTCCGTCTGCTCGCCCACAAGTTGTCGGACATTTGAAACCCACGCTTCTACGTCATATGCGGAAGACCCCCAGTGTGCCGCTGCCAGTTCTGCAACGAGTCCATCCACCTGGTCAGAAGATGACGTGTAAGGGCTGAGACGGTATCCCCATTTCTTGCGCGTGGGTTTCTTGGGCGGAACTGTGCCGCGAGTATCCTTTTTGGCACGAGGGCGTTTCGGCAGCACCTCGTCCTCGGCAGCTTCGAAGATATCAGAGGGCGGCCTCGATTGGTGTGTTTGATGCGGTGGTTGCGATTGCGGTAGGCCTGGTGAAGATAATCGAGTTCCAAGCTGAGAGGGGTCCACACATACTGGTTGCGGGTGAGAGTTGCCGGGAGTCCGAGGTGATGGCGGCCCGGACAAAGGACTCCTTAAGGCATTGACGAAGTTGTTGTCGAACCCAAGCTGAGATGGGGCCACGCAAGCTGATTGTCTATACGGCACTAGGCTGAAAGGGGTGCTACTAGGTGGGGTGGGCCAGGTGCTGACCGAGGAGGTGCATTCAGTGCCAGTGGAAAGCGTGGGCTCCAATTGGGCCTAAGTCCCGAATTAGCGGGCGGTTGGTCGATTGACGAACTGGCGAAGTGGCTCACCTCAGGAGGCTCAGCCGCCATAGCGCCCAACAACCTATGTAGGTTAGCCGTTGCTGCCTGTAGGTGCTCCGAAAGGAGTCCAAACTGATCTAAAAGGCGCAAGCATTCTCCAATAGCGGCAACATCTGCCCAGCGCAAGTTCAAAATACGACACAGAAAGCTAAATTCGTCTTGGTTGATATTCATTTGGGGAGCAGAAGCGGCAGGCATTGTCGGCAGGGGCGATGGAACGTGAGACGGTGGTGTCGTGGCCGGCAATTGCCAGCAGGGTAAGTCTGAATGCAGGAAAGCGGAGATTGTATGGGAGCCCGTAGTTATAATTAGACAGGTGACCAGTCACGCGTCACGTCCAAAAGAGGCCGTCGATACTTAACTGGTCACCAGTCTAGGGCGTAATGTAACGTATACGTACATAATGAGAAGGGCCAGGGTTCCGAGCTTGCCCAAATGGAGATAAAATACCGCAAGTCAGCCGCAATCATGGGAAGATCCGGTGTTTTTGAGATATAGATAATGCGATGATCCACTGGCGAGCGAGTCCCACTGCCAGGCACCCTTTTGCGCCCTCTGACCGCCCCAATTTCTTAGCGTTTGAATGACGCCCACAGGCTTGGCAGCTACGCAGTCCTGGGTGAGTTCCAACGTTTCAAGCCCTTATTGTCCTTTGTAACAATGTCCTGGATCAGGATGATTTCCCCAAGGGCAACGGCCCATCTTTCGGGACGGTTCGTCGGCTATATTTCGCGACGTTTGTTTAAATTTTCTTAGCTCATCAAACTCCACCTGCGACAGAAAACATCCCCGCTATTTCACACTCGACAAAGTCGGACTCTTGCCGCCATGTCGACTGAGGTGTACAACACAATCCAAACCTGTTCCGTCGTCAAAGCCACCTCTTTTATCGAGCAACTCTTTCCTGAAACTTCCATCG
>JBBPLL010000404.1:0-25875 GCA_038089755.1 Leccinellum rugosiceps | reverse complement strand
TGGCCTCCACGAAGACTGGCTTAAGCTTGTAGTTAGAGAGACGACTGAGCTCGAGCTGGAAGGCTAGGGCAGGCTCGATGTTACGGATAGCCAGTTCCTCGATCCAAGTACCCTCAGAACTCCTTACAGTGAAGTACATAGGGTACTGTCCACGCTTGCAGATGAGGATTGATACACGGCGAACACCGCGCTTCACAAGAGTTGCGTTGTGGTCATTGACAAATTTGAGGGCGCGCTCGGCCCAGGCCTCCTCGGACACATCGTCTGGTTTGTCGAAGATGCGCAGGGCCAGGTTCAAGACATTTGGCGGTTCCACAGTGCCATAGCGTTGGTGGAATTCGTCGGGATCAAACAGGGGGAGGAGAGAAGCAACTTTCTCGAAGCCTTTCTCAAGGGCAGTCAAGTCGGAAAATGAGACGATGGCACCAGTACGAACGGGCTGAGACCGGTTGCGACTGATTAAGTAGGAAAGGTCACTGACGGATCCTTGACGTCTTGTATCGCTATAAACAAGACTTAGATACTTTTGGAGGGTGACAATGTAAGCTGCACGTACGGAGGAGTAGCGAGACTGGGGGTAGCCGGGGGTGAATGAGAACGTCCAAGGGTGAACCGCCAGGTGAGGGCACTTGGGAGCTCGCCATCATCAAGGCCATCACCCTCCTCATAGTCGAGCGACAACAGCGAATACGCGCGGTAAGCACGGCGGACATAAACCTCAAATGCAGCTGTGAAAGAGAGTCAGACTAAAAAGCACAATCGATAAGGAAAGAGAACTAACCGAGAGTGACGAGAGGATCTGTGTGGGAAAAGAACGCTGGGATAACATCATAGACAGTATAGCGCGAATCGCTGAGCTCGCGCAAGATCTCAGGGGAAGGGATTCTACAGGGTATGAAAAGGGTGGAACAATAGCAGAAGGAGAATCATACCTATTGGTCGAGCCCTGTTCACCATAGACGCTGGAGGTTACAGATGCCTTGAGAATCGCTTCCATTTGAACTAAACGTTCCTCATAAGAGGGCATCTGGCCGAGAATAAGCACTTCACGAGCTTTCAGAGCGACAGCGGTTGATGACCTAAAGCACGTGTTAGTTATACATTATACAAAGTGTAAAGAGAAAGGGAACAAACTTAGACTCGAGCCCTGCAAGATCGCTGAGAACCTGGTACAGCCGGCTCTCCGTACTAGAGACAGGAAGACCACTTGATTTGATGTAGTCGAGTATCGAGAGCACAAGTCTCGACTTGCTTTGAGCTTTGGTGTGACTGAGCACGAGGGCAACTACCTTGTCGAGGTCGTCCTTATTTTGCTCTCTTAAGCTCAGAACTCTAGCTTCGATGCTTCCTCCAAATAACTTCTCTGTCGACTCGTATGCGGAAAGAAGGCTGGCAATAGTATTCACTTCGTGACCCTTCAGACCACCCATAAACTTCTCGAGTACATCGGACAATGGAGCAAGCTGTGTTCGGAACATTGCTCGATCCTGGGGAAGAATAGAGTCCTGAACGTAATGCTCCAGAACTCTCTTGATACGAATAGCCGGGAACTCATGTGCGTCACCCCTGGACTTGGCACTGTCGATGGTTGACCGAATACCTTCCTCGAGTTTCGAGGGCATACGACCAGACAAACTGGACAAGATCGAGCTGACTTCCGAGTAGGGTAGCTCAGGGTCATGAATGATTGCAATGAGATCCTTGAAAGACGAAGCCATGATGGCTTGGTTGTCGTAACCCTCGAGAATATCATCGAGTGTCCCCTTGCAACGCACAAACCGCTGGTAGGTTCTGTTTCCGACAACACCAGGGGGACCCATTTGGGGGAGGAGACTGTCAAACGGCTTGGCATGCTTGACTCGAGCGGGATCATCAAGGGTCAAGATACCAAGGATGTCGCCTGGCTCAAGACTGACGCCAGGCTGCTTGACGAATTGCACGATACCATCTTCAGCAGCGACAAGGGGCATGTACATTTTCATAACCTTGGGCGAGGTAAACAACGACACCACCCGATTTGAGAAGATAAGGCTCACCTCGATTTCTGCGTACTGCTCACCAGCATTGATATGGTCACCACTGTCAACCAAGAACCGTATAAGCTTCCCAGGGCTCGGACTGCGTAGTTGGGTAGGGTCATTTTCTTGCTCGATCAAGCATGTCTTGGAGTCAACCATGAGTCGCAAAGCTCCGACCTCTTCTTGCCAGTATACCGAATGACTGCGACCATCAAGGAGGATGAGGAGGCCACCGTCAGCGAGGGGACGCGCCCCGACCATTGTCCGTCCACCGTTTAAGAAGAGCGTCCACGTGTGTTTTGAGGAACGCGTACATGTGAAGTTGTATTTGATGGTCTCGTAGATGAAGTCGACGCTGAACACAGTCTTCAGGAGATCACGAGCAGGAACTTGGCCCTTGTCTAGAATACGCTTGTACTCCATGAGGCATGCCTCGGCAGCGAGATGGGCTTTGGTGACAGCGCCGCAGACGACTGCCAGGGTGGCATCTGGACGCTCAGCGGTGAGCTTGTTGCTGATCAAAGAATCCAACCAGCCGGTAGTGAAAGTATTGTCGACGAACGTGTCGAGCTCAAGAAGCTTGATGAGGTATTCGACAGTGGTTCTGAAATCGCCACGGATGCTCAACTCTTTCAACGCAACGATCATGTTCTTCCTACTCTCGTTGCGATCTTCACCATACGCGAAGATGTGGCCGAATTGAGAATCAGCGAACTCGTGGAGACCACCGGCAGAGCTGACAGAGAAGTAACCCCAGACATTTGTACTAGAGCGGAAATTGAGCTCTTGAAGTGAACCAGATGACGGCTTGAATCCGGCATCTGGGTTCTCGGCGGTGATACGGACTGCAACGACGTGTCCCTTGGGACGAGGTTTACGTTGAAGCTGGTTAGACCCAGGCTTTACCATGTCGAAGTCGATATCGGACGACGCGTTAGGGGCAACACCGTACAAAGTGCGAATGTGCCGGATACGATGTAGAGGGATACCCATGGCAATCTGCAGTTGAGCAGCGGGGAGATTGACGCCCGTGACCATCTCGGTAGTCGGATGTTCGACTTGAAGTCGGGGATTGAGCTCAAGGAAATAGAACACGTCCTCGGAAGGACTGTAAAGATCTTGTGAAAATGTTAGTCAACCAACGTGTTCGAGATATATTAGGTGCATACATTCAACGGTCCCGGCACTGACATACCCCACCAGTTTGGCCAGACGCACGGCGGCACGCTCCATCTGTTCAAAGGTATCCTCTCTAGCAATGGTTACAGGGGCTTCTTCGATGATTTTCTGATGACGACGCTGAACGGAACAATCACGCCCGAACAACGAGATAGCGTTCCCATATTGATCGGCGAGAAGTTGTACCTCCAAGTGACGTGCTTGACCAGCGAGCTTCATGATAAAAATAGGCGATCCTACAACACGATGAGCATATACGAAGTAAATCTGATAATTTTCATACCCGGAATCTCTCCAGCGACGGCATGGTATGCGTTCTTGAATGCATCAGGTCGCTCGACCTTTCGGATACCCTTTCCACCTCCGCCTTCACTGGCCTTGATCATGACCGGCCAACCGATTTGTTCGGCCTTGGCTAACCCTTCTTCTACGCTCGCCACACAGGCAGTTTGGTATACATTATCAGCGACGGTCACGAAACCCTGCTCAGATAACACTGTGTCCGAGATACCAGAGCCAGACCATGCCATGGTGGGGACATCAGCACTCTGCGCGACGATAGTACTCGAAATCTTGTCGCCCAAGCTTCTCATGGCACTTCCAGGGGGACCTATAAACACGATCCGGTTCTTGCAGGCGGCAAGGCTCTCGGGTAGTCTGGGGTTTTCCGATGCGTGGCCCCAGCCCGCCCAAACGGCATGCACTCCAGCACGTTCGGCCACGTCGACGACGAGGTCTACGTTCGCATAGTTGTTGTTATTAGAACCACCCGGAACTTCGATATACTGATCAGCCATGCGGATGTACTCGGCATTGACTTTGAGGTCCTCGGGCGTGGCCATGACGGTGAACTCGATAGCCCTCTCCGTTCCGAAAGTTTCGTAACTCCATTGACGGATAGAGCGGATTTCCTTGACTGCGGCAATTCCTTTGGAGACACTTGAGTATATGCAGCGTGTCAAGGACAGACGAGACGATACCATTATTTGCAATGAGGATCTGCAAGTAAACAAACAACAATCAGTCTATCTGCACGGCGGGTCACGGAAGGAGACACCATTCCTCCGACGACCCCACCAGCCGATCAAGAGGCGCATATATGCATGGCCCTCACCTTTGTGATGACTGTATGACCCCCATGGTCCTGAACAAAGTCTTTTACGCGGCCAACTGGTGCCTTTTCCAGCGAATTTCCGCCTACATACCAAGTGCATTCAACTAACACGTCGCTAATCCTACTAGGGGCGTACATACCGATGAAATGTGCAACTTTTGAGTGATCGTAAGCCATGATTTACTGGAGAAGTAGAAGCTCGTGTCGCTATGAAGGGTTCACAGGCAGCAGGTACTGCCTTCACGGGAGAGGGGAAGATGAGGGTATGAAGAAAGAGACGCAAAGTGTGTCATTACAAGGCTCGTTTTTGCTTTAAATTACGCGTTCCCCAAAAGAGTGAATTCTGGGGTTACGTAATTGTTGTGAACGTAATGACATCGAGCCGGTACGCCACATGCTTAGTACCAGCCTAGAAGATCGATGGTCGTGTATCGATCATGGCAAAGATATGGATCACACGCTACAACAGCAGGGAGGCACATCGAGTGCAGAGCACCCGCGGCATACTGCGGTCCAATCACATCAAATACTGGACCAGGAACCCAAGGCATGGACTCGACCGATGTATGCGCACGTACATACAAAACGTCATAATACAACTGACAAATATTCTCAGACTAGCAGGTCGCTGGTATCCGAATTGAGAATGAGCCGGGCGAAGAAGTGAATCTGCTCCAAAAACCCTTCTGCTCGAATAGCTGTTGACCAGGCGATGATAAGTAATTCGTCCCAATAAGCAGACAGTATCTGACCTTTGTTGATGGTATGTGTTCCACGGTAATCGGTTACACCCCGATGGCTATACCGGAAGATGTGCTCCGTGAGATTCCAGTAGTGCCTCGTGTCTAGGTTATTGCAACCATGCCTCAATGCTTTTTCATCTCCGCCATGACGTCTACCGCTTACCTGTATTACCTGCAACACCACATACATATCAGTATGTACACAGAAGACTCGTCTGTCATGAGTCCAGGTGACACAACGGCGGTCCTCGGGGGTTCATCTGTGCGGAGATGTCTGCAGTACCGATCGGATCGTTCCCGACAAAAGTTCGTAAGGCCCACTTCCCGCCGTGGGAGTCACAGCCTGGGCTGGTACGAGGGTGTTATTAAACGCATCTTGAAGGGGGTTAGTTCCCCAGGATGGACCGACAGAGCCCACCGTTTCTCCAAAGGCTCTAGGGACATGTTATGTTTCTCTGCGACAGGAAGAGTGATAGAAATGAAACGACTCGTCAGTTCAGAGATCGAACTGTGTTCAGCAACACGATAGTTTGCAATGGCCCAAACGGCCTCCAGAAGAGCATTCACTTTGACACCTCCACCGATAAGGTCTGCCGCAAGAAATTAGAGCAGTGGAAAATACGAGATCAGAGCGCACCGATTCCCTGAGTTGTTCCCGACAGAGCGTAGAACGTGGGATCAAAATCAACGAGACGACCTTCAGTCAACGAGACGATCTTCAAGTTCTTTCAGCTTCTCATCGCTGGTCTGGGATTGCAGCACAGGTTGCTTTAACGATTCCGGAGAGCCTGTTTCGTATCTCGCACGGCATTCCAAGCCTTGGTAGTAGGTAGTTCCTTGAACTAATTCAGGTTCGTGTGGGTGAGCCTCTAGCTCAGTGATAAAATCGGCCAATATACCGATCCCCTGTTGTTTTTCATGTGGATGCAATGTAGATATGAACAACTTTTTTCCTTACAGTATGTTTCGGCGGCACGCTCGAGTGTCCACCAGGGGTCAGTACATCCATACGTATATCCATATATCCTCTTTCGGCGATTGCCAGGGCGGGGAATACGGTCCCATTCAGGTCAGAAGTATCCCGCTGTTGGTTACGGGTAAGTACACGATCGTACTCTTGTCAAAGACATTCATAACCACACCAGCTCCATCAACAATCATCGCCAACGAATCGGGACCATAATTCTCGAGCAGGTACTTTGCGGTCTCACCTGCACCCTATGTCATCTTGAGCGCATTGAAAGTGATTTCGTGATGCGAGAAGCAACGTACTCTCTTACCACTACCACTCCCCTCATCGATACCAAAGGCCAACAAGACTGTGCGAGACGGTACGAATCCACGCTCTAGGAGCGTCTCCACCGCGGTCCTTGATATACACCGTAAGGTCTGCACAATAGAGCGTGGATCCCAAACTTACAATATTCCGATCAAACCTGACTTGTCATCACAGCCTCCTCTGCACCAGATCCATTCGCCGTCATAACAACCAGAATATGTACGTGTCCGGATTGACCGGGACGACATACATATGAGCAGCAAGTAGTAGAGGCTTCAGGGCTTCGGTTCCCTTCCAGTCATACACCAAGGCATAGGTGTTTACTTTGGTGCGTTTAAGGTTTGCATGACTGAAAAAAACAAACGCTCAGCATAGCAAGTTGATTTGGTCCCATACACTTACATCTTTGGGAAGCGTGACTCGAGACATTCGTGGAGTTTGGTCTCTATTTCCCACCGCGGGTCTTCGGACGGAAGTCCGAAGTCATCGAAACTTTGTGTCCTAGTACGCACACTCATAGTCAGAAACGCGAAAAGATGAGACTGTAGTGTATATGAAAGACTCACGGAATACGGACGGCGCCACCAAGGGACTCGTATGCCTTGAGTTTAAACTCGCTGGAACCGAACTCTTCGTCAAGACCGACGAGCTTGTCACTTTCAGATCCGCGAAGTCGAACAAAAGACCCAGATGACCAGAAACGTTGTACCAGGAGGGCCAGGCTGAAGAGAGCCACCAATCTCAACCACATGTAGTGAGCCCTTGTCTGCGAGGACTTGGATTGAAACTCATTGTCCAGAGCACCTCCGAGTCGATACTGGGAAGCCGTCACGGTCTCGTGGCCAATGCTCATTTTTCACGAGTATCTGATAGTCTGGCAGACCAGCTGGAGCAGTCATGTTACGGAACTGAGCACAGAGCTGCCTATCGGACGAACGGCATCAAGATAAGAGACGTGGGAGGGGAAAATCGGAGGATTCTCAAGTTTCCCAGGCCGAAGGCGTGAACTGGTTATGAACTCGGATGGAATGCCGTGGCCGTCGCCGAAGGCATCTAAAGAGCCAACGATGCTTAGCAGCTACGTTGGTGTACTGAGATAAGGGTAGTTCGATCAAATGGTCAGTTGAGTGAAATGCATACATTACTCTTTCAGAGCACCACAGCACGACTGAACAAATCCGACGACCCTGAAGTGATCCTTAGCTCGAATGACTCAGTTTCCGATTCATGCATCCACGCACGCATTCCAGGATATCAATAATTTGAACATCAATCCCAAGCCTAAACGCAAATATAGAACCCACGATATTGGAGACGCGCAGTACCGTAGTGCCCAGAGTGTGGACTTTAGTTGGACTGCTTGAACATCACTCCATGCGCCGGGAGGAAAGGGAGGCAGTGGACTGAAAGGACGAGGATGGGCGCATTCTCCGGCCTGGGACGGGAGTCCGAGCTGCCGAGTATACCCTGGTGGAGTGAGCTGCGAGGAGCCGGAATGGAGGTAGGGTCGGACGGTTGCGCTGGAATGGGCTCGGACGAGCGTGGTGGAGACAAGAGAGGAAGCGCCGAAGCGCTGCCTCTCGCTTGTATCGCTTGTCCGAAGAGCTTCAAGTTGTACAATGGCAAGTCAGGACGCCAACCAAAATCCATACAGAGGATTCAAAGATTGGGCGTCTGAACATGACGTCGCTCACATAGCCCGGCCGGAGATACTTGCAATTGATCTGAGTCGGCACTGAATCCGAGTCGAAACACGCGTCGTCCGCTTCCGCGCGAGTCCGAGTCACACGGTGGATTCACTCGACCAGCGACGACACCGTGCCCAATGTCCATTACCTCGTTCTTGGTATCAGGAAAAACATACAACCTCAAATAGCAAGTCACTAGCATCCGCATTCAGAATCAACCTGGTGAAGAAGCGAGTCTGCTCCAAGAATTCTTCCGCTCGGATAGCTGCAGAAGATTTAATCCGTCCCAAGCTAAGCAGATACTGTCAGACCTCTTTGTTGATTGTGTACGCGTATACAATTCACCAAACATATCGCCAGCATCTTAATATCGAAAATGTGTCTCGTGAGATTTCAGTTGTTACTGGGTCATTGCTCTCAATGTTCCTTCATTGACATCCCAAAACCTAAGCCTCTAGCTCAGTGATAACTTTCAGCTAATGTGGGTTCATACGTATATGAATGTAATGCAAAGGCGAACAAGTTCCTTCAGTACGATTTGGCGGCAGCGGTCACCAGTCAATAGTGGATTCCAATATACAAGGTAGGGAATGTCTAGAAACGGTCTTATGATGTACAATACTTACGCGTGTATAGTTACCCGCCTGTCCTATGCAAGTTGCCGGATCTTTCCATAACCAACTAAAAGCCCATATTAGCCAACCCCAGCCGCCCGCATTGATAAACCGAGCTAAAGATAGTTCAAATCGTCCACATGGACAGTCGAGCGAAATGGGTGCGTTCTAGACATATGAAACAAACCACCACTGACGGGCGCACTCCTCTTTCGTTTCACGGTTGTCGGCGTCCGCAGTACTCCACTGACTGTGGCGCAAAGCACCACCAGTACTTAGCTCGAACGGGTTTCCGATTTCTCATGCACCAACGCGCGCACCCGTCAACAACACCCGTCCCAAACCCAAGCTCAAGCCGAGAACCCGATGAGGAGGCGCCAAGAGCATGAACATGCGTTACTGGAGAGGCCCGGCGCCTACCCAGATGGATCTCGCACCCAAACATCGCATGGACACCATTCACACGAGGTCAGCATGCCCCTCATTAGCAGCCCAAACTCACCTCGAACACGTACCCGTCGAGCGAATGGAAGCGAGAAATGAAGGGAAGTATTAAAAAAAAAGAAGAGGAAAGAAAACGGGGCACGCGGCACCCGTCATCCGCTTCCGTGCGACTCACATGGCAGATTCGTTCTCGGTCAGAAACGGTGAAGCTTGATCATTTCGTAAATACGGAACTTTGTGCATGCGCTTGGCGCACCTAATTACTACTGGGTCAAAGGACGACGAGCTAGGGCATGGGCTGTTTTTGAGAGAAGAGACTTTAATGCTAAGGCACAACGATGGCAAGCCTGAGGGCAAAAAAAACAACTTGGAGCGAATTCGAATACGAACCGTATATGTAACGAGTCGCCGTAACGTACAAGTTAGCGTATGCAGCATGTGTGCAGATGGGCCAAACCACGTGCTTCCTTAAACACCACCACCCACGCGTTCAACGTCATTTCCCTCGCCAAGAACACAAGGCAAGTCATATTTAAGCAATCGCCCGTCTCAGATCGCCTTTCATTCTTACTCCTTCATCAGCCAGTCATGACTGACGCCGCACCCGCAACCACCTCCACCGAGACCTCCACAAGGGAGAACGGCGGCCCAGGCGGCCCAAAAGCCACCATAAAAAACGTAGACATGGCTGATGAGATGCAGCAGGAGAGCATCGACGTCGCATCTGCAGCCCTCGAGAAATACACCATTGAGAAAGACATCGCAGCTCAGATCAAGAAAGAATTCGACAAGCGCCACGGTCCCACCTGGCACGTCGTCGTCGGAAAGAACTTTGGGAGCTACGTGACGCATGGTAAGCACCTCCGCCCACCGCCGACCGCCCAAACCCTGCTGAATCCCTTGTCCCCAAGAAACCAAACACTTCATCTACTTCTACATCGGGTCTCTCGCAGTTCTTATCTGGAAGTCATGAAGCGACGTACGCTCCAACCCGATCTCCCTCTGTTCTAGATTATTGTGAGCGATCGAGCCGTTTCTTTTCCGCCGATTATGACTGACTAACCCTAATCCGTCCTACCGCACTTTTACGTGTACCCCCCCACATGCAACAGAACCTTCAGAATCAAAGAGGAACCACGTGCAACGTTTATATCACCCGCCTTTGCCTTCATCTCTAGCCGATGAGTCATGCCGACCCATGTAATTACTACTTTTGCCTCTTGTGTATTCTCTTCCTATCATTCGCGCGTGATCATTACGTGACACCCAGGACCACGCCTTTCCGCGCCAAAAATGTGATCGAACGCTGTCTCAGGAACCATTCCTGGCGCTGACCGAGTTCCCTGACGGACCACCCGAGTCTCGGATTAAATCTATCTGCTACATTGGATGCTACAAAATCGAATGCATGCCGAACAACAAAAAGTAATACATCTAAATCCTCTAATACAAAGTCTATCTTCGGTCCATGCCAGAGATCGTCATACAACAGGGAAAAAAAGGGACCCGTTCATCCTGTCGTGACGAGTGGTGGTGGAACCTTCTTCGAATGACCCCTCCCAACCACCTCCACGACTACTCGCGCAAGACACTCACCCCCCTCGGCATTAAACACGCCCACATGCAACTCACCAACGTCGCCCTCCCCAGGCACACCATAAAACTCGACCCCCTTCTTCTCTTCCCCAGCCTTGCTTCCGCTCGCCTGACCACCACCGCTCACACCGAACCACTTAAGCTCAGCCTGCATAAACGACGGCAACGCCCGCCCAGAAACTAACCTCGCCTCCAACTTGCGGTATTGAGCGCTCGAATGCGGCATCGGAACCCTAAACTTGAACTTTTCACCCGCACGTGCCAAAAACCTCGTGCTCGTGCCGCCGTTACCGCCAGTCGTCTTCGCCCCCGTAACCCCACCGCCACGCAAAGATGACTCGAGCGACGAAAACGACTTGTCAGACACCGACCGCACGTTCGACGACCCTTCCCCCAGCGTCCGCACGTAATGCATCCCGATTCTTAGTTCGTCCACGCTCGTATGACGTCCCCCATCCTGGCTCTCCTTGTATATCTGTGCCGTCTGACTGGCGATCCGCTTTGTTGTTGTCGTTCCTCCCCCAGACGACGAAGACGCATCGGGAACGGCTACGTTGCTCGAAGGCGACCGGGGAGGCGGAACCCGCGACGCGTGCGTAAATTGTTTAAGGCGAGGCCGGTCTTCGCCCGGGCGCAACGACTCAGGGTGCGAGTCCGCCGAAAGACCGCTCGTGCTCTGTAAACTCTCCCTTGCGAGGCTACAAAAGAGCAGAAGCAAAAAAGACAAATGGTAAACGGAACCATGACTCACTTTCGTCGACCAATAGTATCCTTCACCACGGCCGGAACAGGCGGTCGTGGACCCCGCGGCGAATTCGGAGGTGCGAAATCAGCCCTCCGCCTCGGGATCGACCTCTCCCCCGTCGAATTCGACGGCGACGTGGTAAAGCTGGCCACCGTACTCGTCCTCCTGTCCGTAAGATGGTCGTCCCGGATCGATATCGCACTCTCCGCACGCGGCGGAGACGACTTCACGATTTCCACATATTGCCCTTCGATCGGCATCCCAGCGGTCATATCGTCCCGTCGGACTAGCGGAATCGGGTGACTGATGTTCGGTTTCGCGGGCGGACTCCGTCGCTTGCCATGATTGTAGTATCTGTCACTCACGTTCCGCGCCGTATTCCTGATCCGTCCAAAGAACTCTGATTTCTTCATGACGCCCTCGGCACAAGACGCCTGCACCGTCGACGGCGTCGTCGGCGCACGCGGCGAAACCCGTCGCAATCCCAGCCCCAGGTGATTGTCGTACGGTTGGCTTTGCAGGTAATACCCAGGATCAAAAGACGACCCCTCCTTGGCTTGCGTCTCGAGACTTCCCTTTTCCGACACCGCGCTCGTGTCTGCTTGATTGGACCATCCATATCCGCGCTCCTGGTTACTGCCTTGGCTCACGTCGACCCCGATACCGTACCATCGTTTCTCTTCGTCGGTCCATGCCCGCGTGCCTTCCTCGCCTACAACCGCCGCGTCCTTGACCCGCGCATACCGCCTGAACAACGCCAGCGCGGACCCAAGCAACAGGACACCCCCGACGATTCCAAAGACAACTGACACGATCAACGTCACCTCCGATTTTGACGGCGTAGACACGCCGCTCGTCCCGATCCCCTTGACCCGCTCCAGCTCGGGCGAGATCACGGTCAGCGTTGCGTGAGATGTCGAGTGCGTCACGTGCGAGTACGCGACGAACGTGATGCTTACTTGAGGTATATCCGAATCCGTAGGGACCTGTCCCCCAAGCTGCGCCGTGCTCGGATCGAATCTCAGAAACGCACCCGCGTTGGAAGGGTTAAACGACGCGCTCAAGTTCGCGTCCGTCTGCCACGTCGCCGATGCGTTGGCGAAATACTTGGTCAAGTCAAGATGCAAAGTCTGCCCAGGGTTTGCCTGAATCGTACCCAAGTCCGAGATCGAAAAGTAGGATGGAACAACGTCCAGTGAGACGCTCGTATACAGCGTCTGGTTAAAGTTGGACGTCAGCGTGACCGGCAGCGCAGGCTTTCCCCCCTCCGCACCCGTAAAATTGCTCGGCGGGGAACCAGAGAGCGTCTTGGTTGCCGGATCGTACCTCAGCCAATCCTTGTAATACGACACCTCGATCGATAGCGTGGACACGTTCGCAGGCTGTAGGGGCTGCCCGTCGACCAACACCCCCGTGAAATCCACCGGCGAGGACATCGTCACGTTGAACGGCGTGCCCGCCGAGACGTTGACCGTCGGAAGCGTCGAGTACGCCGACATCTCGTGCGATGCCACCACCAAATCGAATGCGAGTGAGTCGGCCGAGTATCCCTCCTGGTCGGTACAGTGCAACTCGATTTCCACGACGAGCGGCGTCGAGACTACCAAGTCGCTCGGCGCGACGCCGTCAAACGTCACCTCCGAGGCGTCGAACGTTATCCATTGCGGGAGGGGCGTCCCGTCCGTCTGCAGCGCGCCGTAAAATAGGTCGTTCTCCGCAGCGCATGTGTCCCCGTCGAGCCCGATGCTAAAAGACCAGCCCGCGGGCACCCTGAGCGCTGGCACGACCGCGGCGAGCGCTGACCCGGGCGCGAGAAAAAATACAGAGGACAAGGCAGGGTTGCCAGCGTAAAACTGCTGGCTAATCGTCTTTTGGACCGTCGGCGGGGGGAACGATGTGACGCAGAGAAAGAAGTTCGACGAGGCGGTCGATTCGGTGTCGCTCGCGGTCACGTTGATAAGCTGTTGGCCTTCGTCGGTGTCGGCGGGGATGCCAGAAAATGTCAGCGTGAGGTTGTCGAAGCTGAGCCAGGCGGGGAGTCCAGACGCCGAGTATGCGAGCGATTTGTCCACGTCGGTAGAGAATGTTTGCTGGCATAAAGTCCAGGTGTAATTTTGGCCAACGCGCGCAATTGGCGGAAGCTGGGCGTCCAGAGGATTGTCGACAGTAACCTTTGCAGAGACCACGGCGGCGAGGATGGTGAAAAGAATGGGAAGCATAGCGATGGGAGTCGTAAGGGGCGACGACGAACGCACGTCAGAGAACGAGTCGGCCAGCGAGCTCGACTTCACAAAAAACTTCAAGGAGTTCAACAAACGAACGTGGAAAAGAAGATACAATCGATTGGATTCAACGCGTCACAAGAAAACAGTCACGTGGACACATATATGTACTAGAATATTGTATTGAACCTGCCTTGGTGGGGAATACTCGTGCAAAAGAGAAACTTCTAGAGGTATGCCGTCAAACCCGCTGCTTGTATCTTGCCTGGCTCCTGCGTGCTCAGGTAGCCGATGAGTTGCATCAGCTCCGCCCGTGCTTCGTCGCCAAGTTGGTCTGGACCACTAGGATCAAGAACGTGGCCAAACACAGGGAGCAAGGCGTCCAGATGCGCGCCAAGCGTCTGAGGAGCGGTCCGGAAAAGGTGGAAGAGGGCACGGAAGACTGGTCGGTTCTCAAGGAAGTCTTCCTTCAGAGGAAGGGCTGCCACGAAAACAGGAAGAACTTGGTCAAGGGGCACGGCAGCGTAATTGCGGTATATGAGTCGTGCAACGGCGCCAGTTGCGTTGTCCTTGGCATTCACCCGGGAACGAGGTGCATCCTGAGGAACATCGAAGAGGGGGCGAAGGGCAGCCAGAAGAGGAAGGTACTGTGGAGTCAGATCGATCTCCGTGTGCTCTACTAGGAGACCTGCGGCAAAGCACGCGTTGCTCTGGACTTCTGCCTCGCCATCACCGAGCGCTTTGTAAAAGAGTTCCAACAGTGGTTGGGTGTGGGGGGTGACGGCATTCTTGATCCCAGAAATGATCTCTGCCAGACATCCGATGGCAGACGATCTGTCGCTCAAAGATCGGTTCTTTCCCTGCATCCCCGAACGTCAGTGATCTATACACATCTTGGAACATAGCAACGTTGCTTACATAGTACTTTGAAATCAAAGGGAAGAAAGTGCCAAAGGCTTGAGCAAAGTCGGCGCCGAGCGCATTTGCCAACGCAGAAACAAGATCCCCCGCCGAGGAAATAAGAACTGAGTCGTATTCAGCCTGATCTTCTGGCGCTTCCTCGTTCTCATCCTGATCTGGATCTTGCTGACAGAGAGCCTTCTGGCTCAAGACTTGAACGGCGATGCTACAGATTTGCTCGAGATCTAATACGGTCTTAGAGCGATATAACGGACGACGGTATTGGCACACGTACTGCTCTCAACAAATGCAGGCCCTAACTTGTTGATGGTCTCTGCAAGACCAATGCAGAGTGACGCCACGACGGACCTAAGTGGATGTCAGGGACAATCAAGATTCTTTGACCAGTCCCTTACTTGTTGTCCTCGGATTCGTACATGTCAAGCAGAGGGGGCAGACAATGACCCACTAGCTCTTTAACCAGAGGTTGCAGAGGTACTGTCTTGAATGAAAACGTGAGACGCGCAGGGCAAAGCATATACTTCTTCACTCACCACTTTGGTGCCAGCCTGCCACTCCTGAGGATCACTCAGTTCATAGAATGTTCTGACCAATTCGAGCAACGACTCCGTGGCCGCCTTGCGAATCCCTTCATAGTAGTGCGCGAGGAGAGAAACGAGCTCGATGGTGCATTGTTCGACGTAGGGGAAGAAGTGATTGCGAGTCGCGACGAACAGCGCGCCAATCGTATCTGCTGCGATTTCCTTCTCGACAGCGATCGCACTGTTGACTTCGAGCATCTTGTCGACGTCAACGTCTTCCATCTCCGCTTCGACGTTACCATCCGCATCCGTGTCAAGCACTGCGATCGCACTGGAGGGAGAGGCACCGGATGCAAACGCAGCTACCGTCTCTTCCCCAACTCCAGTACAGAGAGTCAGTTGCGAGTACATTGTTCCAAGAATGCACATGACTTACGAGTAACTTCAGTCTCTTCGCCATGCTCGGCCATACGACAGCTGGACAAGAGAGGAGGTATCACGCTAGGGAGATAGGGCGCAAACTCCTCGCCAAAGACCCGGGCCATGACTGAGAAGAACAGGAAGCTGCATTCCCTCAAACGTGGGCTCCCCATCTCTAGTCCCTGGAACGCTTGCTTCATCATGTCAGCAAAGTATGGACGGAATGCTTTCGTGCCAACGGCCTCGGCGAACGTGCCGACTGCATCCATGGCAATACCGCGCAGCTCGATCTCTTCTCCTTCCCCAGTCAGGATGAGGAAATGTTGGAGGCGGTTCATAGTCGGCTGGAAGTAGGGCAAAAACTTCTCTTTCGAAGCATGGGCGGCACTTCCAATGGCGCCAGTGACAACAGATTTGACGGAAATGGGGGCCGTGTCCAAAAGGTTTGCAAGTTGCTCCATGATCAAGCTAAGATATTGGTCAATGACGTCTTGCAATATTTCGAGAAGAGCATCAAGAGCAGTGCAAGCGGAACGTTGGGTCGCTGGATCATGGACCAAGCTCATGATGGCCTGAGAAGGAGTTCTCAATCACACGATGAGGACTAAAGCTAAAACAACTTACAGGAACGAGTGTCGCATGTTTAGATGAGCACTCATCCTCCAACCATTCGCATAAGCAGCTGACTGCGATACAGGTAGCTTTCCTGACCGAAGGGTCGACGTCCTGGAGGCCAGCATTGATGATAGGCCAGACTTGGCTCATAATAGGAGTCATGTATTCGCTGCAACCTTCGACGACCACTCCGAGGGAGAGCATGGCGCCACGACGGTTATTGGGGTCAGGAGACGAAAAGTATTGTTGGATCAAGGAGCGGAGAGCAGGGAAAACCTGAGAAGGAGGGAGGTTCGTGGCCAAACCGTCGATAATGCGCAATGCAGACTACAGAGGAATCAGCATACAACGACGACTAATACCAAGAGACATACTCGACATGGTGCGTCTTCGTCGGTGTCTTCCGGTTCAGGTTCAGTAGTAATCGGCATGAGACCCTCCAAAATTTTCCCTGCCAGGTTCTGGGTCTGAATCCTTGTCTTTTTGCTATGAGGCGGAATGGGTGAGCAAGCGGTCGAAATAAAAGAAAGCGGACTTGCTATTGCACGGTCCAGTTAAGAGCATTCAAGGGGAAGATACGAAGCTCAGAATCGAGGTTTCTGTTGGCGCCACACGCCAGTAAGAACGAAGCAAGAGCCTCGACGTGGGGTCCCAAAAGCGGGATTTCCTGGATTCCGATGCAGATCAGTAGACGATCGGTGAGATGGCAGATGGCTTACGAGAATCAAAAGTGTCTCAAAGACGTCGAACAACTGCCGTGCTGAAGCCTCGTCCCTTACTTCAAGAGATTGCTGCACGACTTCGATCATAGCGGGGAGGAAGTTTTGGAACGTTTTCTAGAAAAATAAATCAAATCGCGCACTGGATCAGAATGTTATCCACCTACAATATCACCTTTGTCATCTGCGTCGATGTATTGAGCGAGGACACCCAATGCACTAAGTGAATCATGTCAGTTTTAACAGGCATATTATATTTAAACACGTACCGAACCGTCGTTACGCGTACTTCCATGCTTTCAGTATCCCTGATGAGAACCTGGAATAGCTTGAAAAAGTTTTGAGTGGAATCTTGGAACCCTTCGATGACCGTTTCGAGCACGGTGAACAGGATGTACACTCCAACTTCGCGCTGAGCGACCTGCGGGGATGAACATGCTTCATTGAGCCACAGGAGCAGCCCTGGCCACGTCCCCTCCTTGAGTTCGATCGACGCGATGGATGCGATAACTCGGGCGGCCGAGTGGCGGACCAGTTTACTGCATAAACATGTACGCCAAAAATTCACAGGTGGCCGCGATGCGCGAACACGCACTTTGGCTCGGCAAGGATGAGTTTTGGTAACTCGCTCTTGATCTCCTCCCGCGCGTCTTGGGGGAGCTGGATCCAGAGATCGCCGCTTTTTTGTCTGACCCGTTTGCGGAGTTCGACCGCCGCCAATTGGCGAACCTTGACACAAGACGATCGTCGTGAATCCAGAGATCAATCGACGAGAACTCACTGGTATTTCGGGAGAGCTTGCAAGTATTTGAGTGAGGGCAGATATGCATACAGGATTTTTGTAGTAATCGGTGTTCAGCTGAGCGGTAGCCTAAAATCGGGAGGGATCAGTCAGAGGGAGAAAGACGCGTTTGATCGAGCGATCTTACAGCCTTGAGTTGTACCGTGTCGTTGGAAGTGGACTGCACCAAGAGACTGTGCAGTCCCTGCACGTAGTTTGGCTGAAAATCGCATATTTAGGATGAAAAAAAGCGACGAAACAAGGAGTGTACTTGCATCCATTACGCTCAGGTGGAGAAGGAAGAGGGGAAAGAAGAGGAGGCAGATGATTGCACCGATCGTACTAGCAACAAATTTTGGCTGGGTTTCAAAAATTTCCGTAATGATACCACCATGCGCTCGGCTACCTGCACCTGGTGTGAGTTATTACGTGCCACTAAGTTGGCAGTGTGCAGATGATACCGAGTCTTGTTCGCACACCTACCAGATATTACGGCGATCCAGTTATCTTTGATCCAACGTGGTCCCATAGCAGCTCTGCAGGGCAACTCGCCATATTTGACACGTGAGTTGTTTCCAGCATCGCGACGACGTATCAGTTGACATTGTACCATTACTGACCTCATCCCATCGGTAAGTTAAGCTCACGAAAATCATTGACCCCCTGGAGGAAACTCATTATGCCAAGACGGCGCAGAGACGCTGCCAATACCTCACTGACAACGATTTGTGTGTAACCAGCTGAATACCAGTGGAAGCGCCACACGGAGCCCGGGAGCAAGATCATCATGTGCATTCTCTCAAAGTCGACCACTTTCAGCGTTCTCATGATGCCTATTCAAACTACGTGACCCAGGTGGTAGCACATGCTATGTGATCACGAACAGAAAATAGGTGCACACCAGCCTGGGTACGTTGTACCCCTGATGGTTCTGAACGTCTATAAAAACGGCTTTGGAGGCTACAGCTCATTGTCTGCAAAATATACCTCACAGGCTCCTCCACGATGAAATATCTTGCTTCCCTTGCTTTGCTTTTGGCGGTAGCCCAAGCTACCCCTGTAAAGCGTTCTGATCCTCTTGGTATCGATGTCTCAGACTACCAAACTAACATCGACTGGACCACCGTCGTCGACAACGGCATCCAATTCGTATTCATCAAGGCCACCGAAGGAACATGTTCGGTCATTCAACTGTTTCTGTTTTCTCTGCGCTGAGATACCCTTAGCATACGTCTCGCCCACCTTCAGCAGTCAATACATCGGCGCTACGGACGCTGGCCTCATCCGTGGGCCATACCATTTCGCACACCCTGATGAATCCACGGGTGCTGCTCAGGCAACATACTTCCTCGAGAACGGAGGTGAGAATGCATATATTCGAATTAGTATCACTGTCTCATTCTCTACTAGGTGGCTGGTCTGCAGATGGGATCACCCTCCCTGGAGCCATCGATCTCGAATGTCAGTGGATCCTAACCCCCCTTGGTGATGAGAGCTTATATGCAGACAGATAATCCCAGCGGTAGCGAGTGCTATGGCTTGACCACTTCCGAGATGGTTACCTGGATCGAGAGCTTTTCTAGCACATACCATGCTTCCACGACCCGGTAATGACACTTGACTCCCGATCAAATAGTAACTCATCTGTCCACGTGTCCCTTTCCTTCATAGCTACCCAGGTAAGATCTATCCCCCAAATAATGCTTCTCGCTTGCTGACACTCTGATTGCAGTCATCTATACCACGACCGATTGGTGGACCACTTGTACGGGTAACAGCGCAGCATTTGGCACCAACAACCCGCTATGGATTGCAGACTGGTCTTCTACGCTTGGCACCCTTCCTGCTGGATGGACATACACGTCTTTCTGGCAGTACGCCGATTCGGGTCCGAACCCTGGTGACGCTGACTCCTGGAACGGCGATTATACTGGTCTGCAGAGGTATGGTTCTCACCCAGTTCCGAACGAGACACACGCTTATTGGTTCATAGTATGGCCTATGGTTACGCGGTCTAATTTAGGCTTTGACTTGATGACGAATATATTTATGTAGTCATACTCGCGAGTTGTTATTTCGTTGCATGGAAAGCTATTTATGTCATTTCTCAGCTGAAAAAGAACAGATGGAATCCGGCCACGTAAGATGGGAACTGAACGAGGGATGATATAGGTTTAGCCTTGAACGTGCACCGATTCGACATGGGCATATGCGTCTAAATCCACGCCGTCGTCAAGCTAGGACATGTCAACACAGCGATTCGGAACATACTCGTTCCGCATATACTCTAGTTCGGTTTGAGGGTATGCAGATCAATTGAAACTACTGTGTCAGTTTTTTCCTCCTGAAAGCACACGTCGCTGACTTCTGCAGTCTGTCATCGAGGCAGAGCATTCAAACCTTCGTCCACACTTCGTGTTTGCTTCTGCAACAAAAGGGAGGTCTCTGGGTGGAATATCTGGAAATCCATAAATACCACAAGATTTTCGAAACACATCGCACGTGGTATGTATCTATCACAGCTTAATAATAGCTCCCGACGATCAGACAAGGTTCGCAAATCCGACTTGCTTATTGCCGAAATCGAACACCGTGTAGACGCTCCGTAGGAAAACGCTACCGAGGCTCCAGACTCCTGGTAATTCGGACGAAGGAGTTAAGTAAACGGCCCCCCAGAAATTAAGGATATAGGAAGCTCACCACGATTTCCCCGACCAACAATACTGCTGAAACAATCTGGCGAACCAGTGCGAACCGGACCCCTGCTGAGGATCGAGGGAGGGATCTGGAACATCCTACCGCCGCCAAAGTCGAAGCTTATCGTCGGAAAATCGTTACATGGGACTGTAGGACGTACGATGAGACCGAAACATTGAATTGGAATTAGACGCGAGCTCACAGGTGTAGTACCCACGGCCGATGGCCTTGCCACCGAGGGACAGGTGTAGTTTGGTCACTTCCCACGAATCACCGACGATCATGTTGGCACCGGTGTCGATGATGGCGGCTATATCTCTCAATTTCGTCTGGTGGCCATCTCCAATTGTCTTTATGTTCACCTGCCAGTATCCCTGGCTCGACGGCATAAGCTTATGTCCGCGTCCGCTCGGCACTTCGACTCACCACTATGGTCACGGGAGTATAGATAATTTCACCTTCATACAGGTTGCCGTTCGTTCCACCAAGGTACAACTCGCCTCCATCAGAGGTGAGCTTGAGTGAGAATACCGGTTCGGTTACCTTTTCTTCATCCACGAGTGTTTCGAAAAAGGGGCTGGCGGGATATGATGATAGTGACAGGAAAGCCATCCCCAGCATACCATCTGGAGGGAAACCCATCGCAGAATATATTGTTGCGGCACCGATGGTCTGAACGTCCGCCTACTCGACGGTCAGATGTGTATACGTTCGGAGATGGAGAACATACACTGAGGCCGGCAATGCTGACTTTATCGGTGTATTGATCGCCTGAGACTCTGGCTCCATCACCAAACTGAATGCCGAATGCAGAACCCTTGGATTCAGCCGTGCTTGACGAGGCGGGGTCCCAGCGTGCATGTCCCAAGCAACCAGAGCAAGTGGATGTCGGAATGAAGAAATCACTGTGTGGGACTGAGCAAATATGTTGCGGGGGTTTGATGGAATGTACACACCTGGAACCAGTGTCGAATTCAACTGCAACGGAGTCAGGTCGACATGTAAGTAGCAGGAATACAAAGAGAAACATACCATTAAAAGATTTGGCAGGAGTACCGATTGTAACGGTGCCATACCAGACGAATCTTGCATTTGTCAAGGCTGCGGCACCGACAGCACGCTTCTTCGACTTTAGAAGCTCCATCCCTTTCGCAAGAGAGTGGGGCCTCCCCGTATTTCTCTCGTAATTTTCCAAGCCGCGGAGTACTTTACTACAAAAATGCTTCCTGAACGAAGGGTCACTGATGTAAGTTCAGCCTTGAACGTACGCATCAACCGATTCGACATGGGCGTCGAGTGCGTCAAAATCCACACCGTTGTCAAGCTTCAACCACGGAGACCGTTTGGTGAGTGGTATCATCGTCCCGTTGGTTTTCCTGTCAAGCCCCATCGTTGCAACAGTCGATGCAGCTGTTACAAGGATGATTGCAGGGATTGCGAGGTGCATTCGGAACAGGTGGGGTTTGGCGACAGACAGTCACAGACTGGCATTGACGTATTCATCTTTATGTAATTTGAGTGTAAGAACTGACTGTATAATACTGCGGCTGTTGGCTTTGATGCGACCAGTCCGCTACTAATGACAGAATGAGCAACTTGAGGGCAATTGAAATTACCTGATATCGTGGCTTTGGCGTTTCGACAGGTGATGGCAGTAGTGCGGTTACTGTCGTATATAGTTGCGAGATAAATTGATGGCATCATACATGGATATGCCAGTGTGATTGACGCTACTACTGCATCATGGGCTTTGGCCGCAGGTTTACCTAGGCGCTTTTCACACGCCCGCTCTCGCCACCGCTCTCGTAAGTCCTGCTCGCCCTGTAACCCATGTTCTGAACCTCCCAAGTTATATCCACCTGGAAGACTCTTCCTACACAACAGCCCATTCTCCGTTGTCCCCGCTCCCCGCTACCTCGCCCATCTGCCCTGACGGCTTGATAGCACCAACATGGATACGCAAACACATAGTCTTTCCCAAGGATGTTCGAGGCGCCGAGCGCGACATCGCGTTGCCCACTTGATCATGTTTACCGCCATCTCTTCACTCACGCCTTCGTATGGTGTCGTCTCTTTTTTTCATGCTTATGAATACTTCTGATAATTTGATTGTCGACTTTTTCAAAGGTGGTGATATGCTTAGTCTCATACCCCCTAACATCTGTTGTCTGATGGGTCTCAAAGAACTCAACATATCCGGCAACAGTAGGTTCTTGCCCTTGGCAAACATGGATTGAAAGCTCCTCTGCCACGCACTCCCTGACGCCCGGCGCTGACATAGTTTTATTTCGGCCTGCTGCTTACGCCGTCAGTTTTCAACCCCTGACGGGTTGTTCTGGTAGACTCACGATTTGCGAGCTCCCGCTCTGACCTATGGGTAATCCCACCCAACGTGCGCAAAGTGCTTGAACAGTCCGTCACCAGATAAGCGGTCCCCGGTCAACATAATCACGCACGACCAATTCGTCTGATTCTGCGAGGACGGGGGTCTGTCTAAACAACCCAGCGCACCAGGGTGACGTCGCGTCGGAGAAGCTTCTATGGGAGCGCTGCGTTGCATGTGTTGACGTTGGCGGGGCGGTGAGGCGGGGCAGGTATCTCCAGACGTGTCTCTCCTCCGAGCCGTCCCGCAAACAATTTTGGTGTCAATTATATTAGTAATGCCTAGCTCCACAGCATAACACACAGCCTGTCCCCCAAATTTACCATCAAAGGTATGCGTATTTGACAGCCTTCAACCATGTTCCATCCTGCACCGTGATCTTTTTCCCCGCTCAGATGATAACGCTATCATGTAATGATCATCAGTTTGACCTATCCATCATTCGATCTGTTCCTATCCCTGTCGTGGATATTCTTAGTACTGTTGGCTTCTCATTATAAAGGTCTGTGGGTGGACATTTCACCGCCAGTCCTTTCTACTCTACAATGCGATTCATTATGATAACCATATTTGCAGTCATCGGCAGGTTGGTTACTCTGGCCACTGCGAAACCTGTACCAAACCGGAAGGCAGATGGCATGGCCATACCGCTCACCAGACACTCTTCCCTTCCGAACTCTAACAAAAGTATTAATCTCGACGCAATCAGTTCTCATGTTATATCAGTCAGGGAGTACGTGGAATGAACCGTCATATGTGACATCCGGACTACTCAAACTTTTTTTTTAGGAAGATACTTAATGCTCTAGACAATTACGAGATGAACACGGGGTCGATGCATCCTTTTGCCGTCAAACGACGGAGCGAGTCCGCACTCGGAACGCGGGGCGCAAGCGTCTCGCTGACAACCTATCAAAATGAAGTTTGGATTGCCGAGATTTCGATTGGCACTCCTCCCAAGATCTTGAACGGTAAATTCTCCTTGTACCATTCTGATATACGTTCACCCTGATTTACGTCACAGTCCAAATCGACACTGGTTCAGCGTGGGTACTTTCTTTTGGTTCATACAGCTGTTGTTGTTTAAGCCAACACAGCGATATGTGGGTGCTGGAGACTGGCTGTAGTGGAATCTCTGCAGATCGTAACCTCTGGGATCCCAGTTCATCCGAATCTGCTAAGAAACTGGGTCAGCCATTTCAAAGCAATTATGGGGACGGAACCATCGTCAAAGGTGATCGGTATACTGATAATGTAACCATCGCTGGATTCACTGTATGTTTTATATCATTTATGAACCTGACAATCTAATTATTGGGTTTTGACCCCAAGCTAGGCAGACCCACAGACCTTTGGTTCCGCGTCATCATACACTTCTCAGTTACAGAACAATGGAAATGCAGATGGTTTATTGGGATTGGCATTCCCTTCCATCTCGAAATCTCGTGATTGTCCACTGTTTGTATCGCTTATCAGATATGGGGGGCTAATTAATCCGACATTCTCATTGAAACTCTCTTCTTCTGGCGCCGAGATGTATGTTGGTGGAGCAAACAGTATGTTATACACTGGTGACATCGCTTATACACCTGTAACAAATCCTGTGAGTCAAAATGGTAGATGGGTGTAGATGATGCTGATATTGGCATTTGCGTAGGGATTGTGGCAGGTCTTCATGGACGATGTTCGTGTCAGTGGCAATATAATCCTCGAAAATGTACCTGTTATCTTCGATACTGGTGCAAACTTGATCTATGGAGATAGCGAACGTGTTTCAGAATTGTACAGACGCCTTGGCGGTACCCTCAAGGAATATAAGGGCATTGATTTCTATTCTCGTGAGTTCCCATTGCGCTCAGCATCTCGTTTTAATCGACGTCCTGCAGTACCGTGCGCCTCTTTCCCAACAGTGAGCTTTACCTTCTGCGGCAGGACGTTCGAAATCTCTCCCGAAGTTCTCAGACTTCACCCAATCGAGGAAGGCTCTCCCAATTGTTTCAGCACCATTGTCACAGACAGCTCGGTGCCTTATCGTGAGATTTCACTTCCTGAACCTCAATTTGCGGTTGCTAGATGGATTCGTCCTGACTATATGGCCCAGCATTTTGGAGCATTGGGATCCCTTTCCTGCAAGGCGTATACAGCGTATTCGATTACACCACTTTACAGGTTGGGTTTGCACACCTCGCTTGAATCATATCGCGGATGTTCCCGGTACAGTCACCTTGCGTAAGCAAGGTCATTACCGGCTGTAGGGATTCTGTGCAAAACGTTAGTGGTAAATAAATTGCGTAATTCAAATTGCCATCTCCTGAAACGATTTTTAACTTTATTTTGGCTCGACGTGAATTGCTGCTCCTTCCGTTTCGTTACGCAGCAAAACTGCACCGATTTGTTGCAACGGGCACCAAACAAATTTTAGCTTTACTTTGCGTCGGAGTCTCTTTCTTGAAACGAGGCTCTTGGTTCTGCAGCAAAACTGCACCGGTTTGTTGCAACAGGTGGTCGAGATAAAAAATTTTGATTACTTTGATAGATTTAAAATTAATAATTCCTAAATTCTGTCTATTCAAATGCTCTGTTGACGACGCACGGAACGTTGAGCGGTCCGGTACTACGAAGTTATAGAGGCTGTGTCACACTGAACTATGGGAGCACATCCTTAGTCGAATGGTGCGTATTCAAAAGCACCTCATTGTCTGTTGACGACGCCAAGAACGTTGTGCGGTCCGCACGAACTTACATAGCACTTATAACATTAGCACGCGCAGCACGGTCGAGGCAGTGTCACATCTCAACTTACGCAGCAAAGTGAGTTGATTGAAAATCGTATTGATGTTCGTTGTAGCGTTTCGGTGTCTCCTCCGCTTTCTGCTTCAATATCACCTCCTCCTCTCATACTCCTTCCGAAGAATGTTGTGTAAATGACTCGTCTTCGATTTCCCTCGGCAGTCGAGCTGATTGGAGGTCGTACGTTCTAGATAGAGCTACATAAGTGTTGAAAGGACTGAGTGAAAAACTCGAAGTCTTGCCAATGTCAACTATCGTGGCCTTGTGCTTTGTAATCTGTGAACGTGTATGCTGGAGTGATCAGTACGTGTTATGCGCATTCTTGGATCTGAGCTAATGTAGAAGGTTTGATTCTTCGGCGCAAGCGGTACTTCGCCTTCCTTTGA